>PVKE010001495.1:39692-99080 GCA_004027555.1 Craseonycteris thonglongyai
CTCTCTCTCTCTCTCTCTCTCTCTCTCTCTCTCTCTCTCTCTCTCTCTCTCTCTCTCTCTCTCTCTCTGTCAAAACAATAAAATAACTCTTTAAAAAATAAAATAAAATTGCATTTATCAGCATAGATAAATCTCAAAAAATTAGATCGAGAAAAAAGGTCATTTGAAATCTATCAATATATTATCAGTATAAAGATTGAAAACATGCAAAACAATACTACTTAATGTTTGTATATAGTATGTATGTAGCGATTCCAGTAATAACATAAAAATATACATAAGAATAACATAAAAGCATACATAAAAATAAAGTTTAAGAGAGTGCTAACATCTGAGGAGTGACAGAGTGTCATGGTTTCAAGGAGGTATATACAATAGGCTTTAATTACTTGTGTGTGAGATTAGAGACAGAGAGAGAAATACAGATATATAGATATATATAGTATTTTTATTTCTTAATAAAAGACCCAAAGTAAATAAGGCAAAATGTTAATATTGGTTGAAGCTTTATGATAAGTGGATGTTTCTTACATTACTTCTTTTCCACAATTTTTTTTCTTTATCTTTAGACGATTTCATAATAAAAATAAATAAATAAAAGAGGAGGCAGGAAAATGGCACGAAGAATAACTACCGGTAAAAGCAAAGTAGGTTAGGATTATCCAGAAATGGAGAAAGGGCAAAAATATGGGAAGGTAAAACAAAAAGGAAGAACCAGACAATGAAGGTGAGCAGGGAATGGACGAGAGAAAGCAGCTGCTAGCTAACACGTGAGGGAATGAAGCAGTGCAGTACCATTTCGTTCTCTCTTCTACTGCTCATAACACTCAAGTGCTCCCCAGAAGACAGGACTGATGGTGAGAGAATCCAGGGTTAAATTAAGCCCAGACTCATCTCACTCCTGCTCTCCTTGCTCCTAACAGCTACATCTCTGTTAGTGCCAAGGTGAGGGACTGAGAGAATAAGCTTTCTATCCCACATAGGCACAGTCTCGTCTACGACTCCTGACATGTAAATGATGAGAAAGGCATGTTAGCACACCAGAGATTGCTTTTTCCTGCCATAAGAAATCACTCCCTGTGCAATGCCAGGTTTAAGAAACTATTGACTATTTAGGGATGTGGGATAGCTCAACAAGTTGAGCACTTGCCTTGCAACCACAAGGTCTGGAGATTGCATCCCAGCCCCACCACATGCAAACTCATATGCTGAACTGTGGCGCAACTGGTAACCACCAGGATGGTGATGAAGTGTCTCCCCTCCCATGCAGGAGGCCCCTAGTTTGGTCCCCACCCCACATAGCCCCACATCCACCTGTGTGAAATGAAACTATGTCACAACTAATGATGTACAACTATGGAGACTGCTCTGGGTCTTTTCCTCTTCTCACTGTCTCTCTCTCTCTCTCTCTCTCTCTCTCTCTCTCTCTCTCTCTTCCCTTAAAACAATAAAATACATGTTTAAAAATATATATTGACCATTTAATTCTAGGAAGTAAAGTAATATTTACTGTCAGGAGAAATTTTACTGTAAAAAGAAGAAATTACTATGTTAAGAGAAATTATAGCATATACTGTGTTCACATCATACAAAGTAGAAATTACCATCTTTAGCCTCAAATATTTTCTCTCTGATTTTCCCTCTTCCCACACAGTTTCAGAAAGTGTGATGCCATCTTTGCCTCTCCTTCCACATTTAGTCAGTTACCAAGTCTTGTCAATTTGCTCCTCAATGAATCTCAGGTGTATTCCCATTGCTTGCCTAATTGGTCTTCATACCTGGTGCTCCTCTCCTTAAAGACATTCTCTGCACCATCATCTGATAAAGGTTGTTCTAGCCCGGCTCTGTTCTTATTAGACCTTCCCTCAGAAAACACGGATGGTACACCAGTGTATAACAACAGGGCTCAAACTCTCCACTCCAGTATTCAAAGTACTCGTAAGCCCACTACGATCTGGTTTCTTATCTCCTGCAGCTGCTCTGCTTGGCTCATTCCATCATTCTGCTCCCACACTGGGCCCCGCCAAATGGTCATTCTTAAACACTGTCATTTTCCACCTCTGATAGTAGCTAAGAATGACCCCCACATCTCCCTCCACCTACAGAAACTTAATCTAGCCTTCAAGGTCCAGCTCAAATGCTGTGGAGCCTTCTCTAAAGCAAACTCTACCCTTCTCAGGACTGGTAAGGGCTGATTATGAATCATGAAAGGGCAGAGTATCCTTTCCAATTATTTGCTACATTTGTGGTCCTGCCTAGCACAGTACCTTACATATAACCGGTGTTCAAAGACATTCAAATAAATGCATACAAACATGTGTTTCTATTTGTACTACCACGTGTATTTGTATAATCACAAAACTGACATAAATCTAATACTAATCCTGAACTTCCATCAGCTCGTAGGCCCTCAATATGTAATTGTGTGAATTAATGGGTGACTTAGTGAATAGATGGATGAATTTTCCTACACTTACTTTATAATTGAATGAGACATCATAGGTCCTTATATATCACTTTTGGTTGCCCTATGCTCCTGCCAACATCTTTGCTCAAGATCCTTGGGAGTACATGTCTAAATTCTAAGAGCAATTAATAAACATTAATTCTACTTAATATGGTTCTAAATGAAAAATACAAATGCCAGAAATCTGTATTTGTGTGTGTGTGTGTGTGTATATATATATATATATATATATAGTACTTTATACTACAATATTAATCACATAATTTACTTTTTATTTTTATTGTTTATTGAACCCTCTTGCCTGTATTGATTCCTTTGCCTTATAATAAGAACAACTCCTAGTGATTACTAACCATTTGATTTTTTTTTTTTAAATATCACTTGATCTCTCTCCCTGGAACCCTTTCCCTACAAATGACTGTTGCAGGTTAGTAGGTCAGGTTTTCTTGTAATATTCTTCCATTTATAATTTTTTAATTAACCCGTTTGTTTCTCATGGTAAGTTTAATATCTTGAACAGCAAAAAGTTAAAAATTATATTACTGTGTGACTTCATTCATCGTTGAAAGGAGATGGGAAAGTTTGTAGGTCTTCCATGCCCTTCACAGCACCTCCTCCCAAAGGAGGCATCCCTGTGCCAAGACTGCCAGGGCCTCCAGTAGCCTCTTGCTTCTGCACAGCTGAGAAAATGGCCAGGCAAAAAATGGAACTCAAATTTTTAAAGTGTCAATCAACCAATATTACTTCCAATGTAATATTTTCCACCCACACAGCATTAAAAATATATATGCACTAAACCTTCTGTCAGCTAGAAAAAAGGCTAACAAACTTTCACTCTATTTCAATAAGAGTGAGTCAATTTAGGGGTCTTTGTTGTGTCTAGAGGCAAAATTTTTCTCCTGGATTATCACAGTGCTGTGGGTGTCAATCAAAGAACCACACTCAGAGGACCAAAAGAATATCAGATGAGATCCATCACCAGGCTGAATTTTGCCCTGTGTTTATAAATGATTTCCTCAGCTAGGTCATCAATCACAAAGTCATCTGCATGGAGAGGATGCTTCATTATTGTTCTATGGGGCTCCAATTAAGTAGAACATTACAAACAGCTATCAAGTTGACAACTCATCCAAGAATTCAGCAATTACCACAATCCGTGGTCAAGGGAGGAACGTGGGCCTCTCTGCTTCCTCTTCAGGTGAAGGCTAACAGAAATGAAAGATTTACTTCAAACACCCATCTGAACATCTTGCTCCTCACCAAGAAGTCTCCTTGCAAAATCAATATGCAATTCAACATCTCGTGTAGAATCATGTAGAATCACAACGTAATGTCAATTGTAAATTTCTCTATACATTTAGGTAGTTTGACACTAACGCAATGACTTCCTGTGCGACAAAAAAAAAAAGATAAAGTTGTTTTTATTCATTTTCAGAGCTCCCCGGAAGCCTTTAGCATTCATCACACAGGATTTGAGGCGTGAGCTTGGAAAGGTAACCAAGTTTAAATGGAAGTACTCAGTAGAAGTATAGATCACTGACTTGATTTCCATAATCACACAGAAGTGTTCAGTCTCCCCCACACCAAAAGTGTTGCATCACTCTATAGGAATGATAGGTGTTTTCAGGTCTTCTGGGAAAACCACATAGTGGCATTTAAGCTGCCTTTTATTGACTAAGGGGATTTGATTTCCACTAATAACTCACAAGAGCTGTTAGGAAAATTGGATGGTATTTATAATTCTAATTTGTTTTACTCTGTGACTCTAGGAAACATCATGGTGGTAAATATATTGAAATGTCAGGGTTATCACTTGCCACACAAAGTTATTTTACTTCTTTCCTCACTGAACCAATGCCAGCAGCTTAGCCTGCTGAGCTCAAGCTTATGTGCACTAGTGATCCAGGCAGCCTTTGGCAGTTTTGAGTGGCCATTTGGCCCACCTGAGCTTACACTGCATAGATTCCCTGGGACGGTCTCCAATTTCAGGGTAGTCAGAGACTTTTCAACGCTGCTGGGGCCCCCGTGTCACCCCGCAGCAGCAGGCTGCTTCCTAAGAAGCTGGCTCCTCTAGCTGTTTCAAGAACGAAACTTGAATACTGTTTTGGCAGCCTTGCCGCCCCATTCACTCTCTCCCCGTGGCTAAAGAAACTTTTTGAAAGTGCTATGAGCACTGGTTTGAAATCGTCCAGAACGACTTTGAGGAAAGCTGCCCTGAAAGTTGGGACTGACTTCTTGGCTAGCTCTGCTGAGGAGCCAGTTGCCATTTTCCTGTGCAGTAAGTGCATATGGAGACTATGGCTCCAAGGACAATGTCCAAGGAATGCCAGCTCCGATGCACCCGTAGCTTCTTCATCACCAGAACTTCAGTCCTGTAAGCACAACTCCGTCTTCCACAAAACAAAATGATCAATTTTGGGACTCCTAAGCTGCTGTTCCCTGGTTTTCCTGTTCATTGGTAAATTTGACCAGATGACACAAAGACAGTATGCTTTTTTTAAAGTCCGTTATCATTGGCTTTGTTTGGGATTTATGTTACATTCCCATGAGCTGCTCATCTTCCAAATAAAAAATGTAGGTGCAGTGAAAAGAAGTGAATCAACCAACCAAGATAGACAAGGGAATCAACATTCCATAGAGCTGCCTCTTATCAGCCAGAGTTCAGGTCTCAGAGCCTCAGTCTTTGTGGCTGAATAAAATAGAGTGTATAACACCAGCTCCTCACTTGATTTCACCTGCCTTGTAACAAATGCTCTTTCTTTCATTTTTTAAATTAATTTGTTTATTTTGCTTTTAATTTGGAGGACTGGCTAGTTTCATTTTGATTTAATTTTGCTTTATAATTATGTAAACCATATACATAGATCAAAAGTTGACCCTACAAAAGCACTGGTTTTATTGGCTCTATTTCTTTCTCTCCCTAATTTTTATTAGCTTTTGGATTATCCTTTCAATATTTAAGTACCAGAAAATGTATGTATATATTCTTATCCCATACATGTATTAGATATATGCTAGCTTCTCAGACACACTGTTCTTCACTGTGATATTACCATTTAGCCAGGAGATCACTCCAGATCAGAGTATACATATAACAGATATTCCACATTTATTTTTACAGCTGCATAATACTCCATTAAGTATTGTTCCATAGTTTGTCTAAAACTTTGTTGCTAGACTGTGGGTTGTTTCTAGTCTTTTCAAATTACAAACAGTGTTAGAGTCAACAAAGGTCAGCTAGTGAGGCACAAAATGGTTAAGTAACTTATGCACGAGGATCAGTTCTTACAGGTTCCAAGAGTAGGATCTGGAAATAGCACTCTCAATTCGCTGTAAACTGAGATCCGCAAAAGAATCACTTTGAGAATGTAGAGTTACTACATATGGATTGACCTTATTCCTAAATGAGATTGTCATACCAAAGCCCCATTATCTATCTCCTCTTGCTATATTTGCCTGCGTTTGGCCTTCCTCCTCGCCACTCTCTGTTGGTCTTCTTCTGAAGTTTCCTCTCTGCCTCAGGCTTTTACTTCAAGTGAGTTGATTTTTTTAATTGTGAAAAGATTCCCTACATCTAGTTAATTAAGACATCCATCACTTTATGCATTTATCTTTTTTTTTTCTGAGAACATCTAAGTTCTACTCTCTTAGAAAATTTCAATTATATAGTACAGTGTTATCAACTATAGTCACCATTTTTCACATTAGGTTTTTTTTCTAAACTTTCCCTGTTTCCCCCAACCCCCAGCCACAGGCAACCACTTTTCTGCTCTCTGTTTCTAAGAGTTTTACCTCTTTTAAAGATTGCACATATAAATGATGTCATGCAATATTTGTCTTTCTCTGACTCATTTTTATTTGGATAATGTCCTCAAGTTTCATCCATGTTGCAAATGGCAGGATTTCATTCTTTCTCATTGCTGAGTTGTGTTCCAGTGTGTGTGTGTGTGTGTGTGTGTGTGTGTGTGTGTGTGTGTGTGTGTGTGATATTTTCTTTATCCGGTCATGTATTGATGAACACTTAGGTTATTTCATATCTTGACTATTGTAAATAATGTTGCAATGAACATGGGAGTGAGATCCAGTGTTCATTTCCTTTGGATACACTATATACCTAGAAGTGGGCTTCTCAATCACATGCCAGTTCTATTTTTAATTTTTTTTGAGGAACCTTCATTTTTTTTTACAGTGACAGCACCAGTTTACATTCCCACCCACAGTGCACAAATACTCCTTTTTCTCCACATCCTCACCAACATTTGCAATCTCTTGTCTTTTGATGATAGGCATTCTAACAGGTCTGAAGTGATCGTGTCTCACCGTGGCTTTGATTTATGTTTCCCTGATGATTACAGATGTTGAGCACTTTTTCGTTTACTTGTTGGCCACCAGTACGTATTCCTTGGGAAAATACCTATTCAGTTTCTCTGCCCATTTTTTAACCAGATTGTATTTTTCTCTCTTGAGTTGCATGATTTTTTTAAATATATTTTGGATATTAACTTCTCATCATATTCTCTCCATACGTTGTCTTTTGATTTTGTTGATGCTTTACTATGTTGTGCAGAAGCATTTTAGTTTGATGTAGTCCTACTTGTTTATTTTTGCTTTTGTTGCCTTTGCTTTTGGTGAGGCATCCAAAAATCATTGTCAAAACTAAGCTGAATGAGCTTGCCCCCCTATGTTTTCTTCTAGGAGGCTTATGGTTCCAGGATTTATGGTCATGTCTTTAATCCGTAAAATGAGTTGGTTCTTAATCTTATTTCTGTGCATCAATTGGTCTGCTTCCTCTCCACATCCCAGAAGCCTATGACTGGGATGTATAGTTTGAAATTACAGTAGACTCTCAACTTTTCTCTAGTTGCTTTTAAGATTCTTTCTTTGTCCTTAACCTTTGGCATTTTTATTTTGATATGTCTTGGTATGGGCCTATTTGAGTTCATCTTGTTTGGGACAGTCTGCACTATTTGGGTTTGTATGTCTATTTCTTTTGCCAGGTTAGGAAAGTTTCCATCATTATTTCTTCACATAGATTTTCAATTCCCTACTCTCTCTCTTCCCTTTATGGTAGCCCTATATGAGAATGTTGACATGCTTAATGATGTCCCAGAGTCCCCTTAAACTATCCTCATTTTTTAGATTCTATTTTCTTTTTGCTGTTCTCATGGGGTGTTTTGTGGCCCTACCTTCTAAATTGTTGATTCAATCCTCTGCTTCATCTAATCTATTGTTGATTCTCTAGTGTATTCTTCATTTCAGTTACTGTATTCTTTATTTGTTTCTTTTTTATGTTTTCTATCTTATTTTTGTTTTTCTGATACCTTTACAGAAGTTCTTCTTGACATGTTTTGAACATCATTACAAACAGTGTTTTGAGCTCTGCATCTGGTAGATTGTTTGTCTCCATTTTGTTTAATTATTTTTCTGGAACTTTGTTGTGTTCTTTCATTTAGGACATGTTTTTTGTCTCCCCATTTGAACTGCCTCCCTGTGTTTGTTTCTATGTGTAGGGTGAAGCTGCTATATCTCCTCATATCAGTAAAGTGGCCTTAAGTATTAGGTGTGCTATGGGGCCCAGTGGTGCAATCTCCCTGGTCACCTTTGCAGGGTGCTCACACTGTGTCCTTTGTGTGGGTTGTGTATGCCCTCCTGTTATAGTTGAGCCTGGGTGGCTGTTCGCATGACATTGGGAGAGATTGATTCTCAGGTTGATTGGTTGTGAGGACTGACCATGACTACAGTGAAGAGCTGTCATGTAAGGGCTGACCTATGGAGCAGGACTCACTTTAGCAGGGCTCTGGTGCCTGCCTAGTGTGCCCTTTGGATGTGTCATCTCCAGAGGTGGCCAGTTGGTGCTCTGGTCAGTCCACAGATTACCACCAAATGTGCCAGTCTTGGGACTTCCTGGAGGGCCCTCTACAGGCCAAATTCAGCTAAAATATGTGCCCTAGAATGAACCACAAAGCAATTCACAGATGGCCATCACCATGCTGGGCTTGGAGGTTTCTGGGAAAAGCCAAGCTATGAACCCAGGCCAGCTGCCACTAGTGTCAGGCTTGTGGCTGCCTAGCTAGAGGTATGGGGCACAGAAGGCCAGATGTTGCTTGTTTGGGTTTTGTGAACCTTTGAGAGACTGTAGGAAAGTTTGTAGCATGAGCCACCAGAGGCCATTTGCATGGAAAAGCCACTGAACGTGGCCTGGGTGGGCCTGAAATTTGAGTGAGATGGGGGGTCTCAGGGAATCACCAGGGTGGGGTGAATGGTGTTAACCAGGTTGATGGAGACTTAGATATGGCAGCTGCCTCTATCTGGGAGGGGGGAGTGCTCAACAAAGAAGTCATGGCTTCTGCCAGCACTTCTGTCTTGGAGAATGCTACCCTTCCACCCTCACTGCGAAGCTAGACAATTCTGTTCATACCTGTATGACCCTGGCATCTTTCAAGCTATTGTTCTAGCACTGGAACTGAGTGAGTGAGTGAGTGAGTGAGTGAGTGAGTGAGTGAGTCTGTTAGCAAGTATATTTGTTCATGGGCCCTGTAGAGGAATATCTGGGACTGCAACCACCCGCCATCTTACTTGGACATGATCTCCAGTGGTTTTCACAGCCAGAAGTTATGGGGAAGTTTCTCCCCAGAACTGGAACCTCAGGTTGAGGAACCTGGTGTGAGGCTGGGACTCCTCACTCCTCAGGAGGGACCTCCACAGATGCAATAACTCTCCTGATTTTTAATTGCCAATGTGGGTGTGAGATCAGCCCATTTCTTGTCTCCATACCTCCTACCAGTCTCCACGTGACTTCTTCTGTATGTCCTTAGTTGTAGAATTTCTGTTCAGCTAGAGTTCAGACAATATCAGTGATGACTGTAAGTCTAGTTTAGTTGTAACTATGTAGTTTAGTTATAATTTTGATGTGGTCATGAGAAGATACAAGCATAGCCTTTACCTATTTCATCATCTTGATTGGAAATCTCTTATGTTTAGTTTCTTGATTCTATTTTTCTCTTGCTTTCGGTGAATGAATCAATTATCAATCTAAAACCAAGGCAGAAAACTTTCTGTTGTGTATTCATGTACTCTGGTTTTGGAAGAAATAAAAAAAAAAATCTGGGGGAAGCCGGGATGGCTCAGTGGGTTAAGTGCTCACTTTGCAGCACCGGGGACCAGGGATCGAATCCCGGCCCAGCCCGTGCGGAACCATAGGCTGAACTGGGAGCTCCCCCAGTTCAGTTCTCTCTCAGTGGGTTAAGTGCTCACTTTGCAGCACCGGGGACCAGGGATCGAATCCCGGCCCAGCCCGTGCGGAACCATAGGCTGAACTGGGAGCTCCCCCAGTTCAGTTCTCTCTCTGTCTCTGTATCTCTCTCTCTCTCTCTCTCTCTCTCTCTCTCTCTCTCTGTCAAAAATAAATAAATAAATAAAAATTATTTTTAAAAAATTCAACATATTTAAAAAATAAATCTGTCTTTTCTTAATCAAAGTTGGTGTAAAATACTCTGATGTTTTTATAGAACCTTCTTGTGATAGTATATTGTTATTGGCTATGTAACTGTAGACCTAATATGATGGTTACAGTAACCTCACCTTCTCCTTTAGTTAACAATCATATATGAATGTAACATAAAGGCACTAAGCATAAGGAGATAGAGATAGAGCTCCTGCCTTGAAAATCTCTCACTGTCATAGGGGAGATGGCACAAAATCAAAAAGTCATTATATAATAGCTTAATGCTTTTAGAAAATAATGCAGCAAGTTTATATTACCACTTTCTACTTAAGCACACAATGTTTTTACAATACAAAAATATATTTTCTTTCTTTTTTACTTGAAAAAGTTTTCAGAGTTGAATATGTGTTATTGCACCAGTAATGATTGTTTGGAACTCCAGGAACTCAGCATCTGAAGTCCATAAAAGCAGGGCTCATCCATCTTTGACCACTTTTCAAATAGGATAGAAAGGCTAGTTTTCTTTGAAGTTTGCAACTCTGAGTGCTTGCATCTTCTCATCCTCAAGCAAAGCAAAAATAAATGAACCAAAAAGAAAAGAAGGTTTCCATTATTATTGCTAGATACAACTGTAAATTCTTGTGACTGCTTGTTTCTGATAAGTTCTCTTATCACCTAACCACACTAATGCATGGACCTTGAAAAATGCTGTGGTTTCTTCCTAACCTCTACAAGTTCTTTAATGTATTGAAGGGCTGCATGTCATGTCTTAGGCTGAGTACTTGAGGAAGAGGAAAAAATCACTTAGAAGCTCACTTAGTATTAAGGAATAAACAGTTGGAGAAGCTGGGATGACTCAGTGGGTTAAACGCTCGCTTTGCAGCCCTAGGGACTAAGGATTGAATCCCAGCCCCAGCCCGTGTGGACCCATGTGCTGAGCTGAGGTGTGTTTTTCATGCAGAAGGTTCCCAGTTCAGTTCTTGCCCCCCCACCCCACAGTTTGGCCCCTGGCTCAAGGGGGTGTGTCTCCCATGTGGGAAGCCCCAGCCCAGTTTCCACCCTGCACAACCCCCACCCATGTGTGGAACAAAACCATGTCGAAAGCTAATGATGTACAACTATGGAGACTGCTCTGGACCCTCCCCCTTCTCTCTGTCTCTCTGTCTCTGTTTCTGACTCTCTCATTGTCTGTCAAAAACAATAAAATAAATCTTAAAAAAAAAAAAAAAAAATCAGTTGACCAGAGAGGGCCACTATCATAGACCTCTAACAAAAAATAGTTATTTTATTCAAAATATTTTGACATTCAAAATTTTAATATGACCTATTTTGGGATAAGAAATAAATCCAAGATGGTGTCATCAACTATAACATAATTGAATATCTCATTATTTAATACTTGCTCAAGGATTGTGATGATCTACTCCAGATGCACTGCATTTTTCATATAGTCTCAGAAAAAAACTCAAATTTGACATATCCCCTGCAAGATTTAAAATATCATAATCATTTCCCACCTCTCAAGAGGATATGCTTGGTACAGATGCTGAGAAAATTGTGAGCTACAGAGAGTGATTTGACAGTGGGTATATGGAAAAACCTCAAAGAATAACTTAAGTCATATGAGATTGGATCAACTTCTTGAGTCAGCCTCATTAAAATGGTACTACAGAAGATCCTATTCAAATTTTTCCATCAAGAAAAATAAGATCAGTGGAAGCCGGGATAACTCAGTGGATTGAGCACTTGCATTGCAGCCCCGGGTCCAAGGATTGAGTCCTGGTCCAGGCCCTGGCCCATGAGGACCCATATGCTGAACTAGAGTGTGCTGCCCACCCCAGTTCAGTTCCCGCTGGTGTGAGCTTCCCACGTGAAAGGCCCCCCAGTTCATGGGGGCATGCCTCTCATTCAGGACATCCCCTGCCCAGTTCCCACCCTGCATGGCCTGCGCCCAAATGTGGATTGAAATTTTGATAACTGATGACGTACAACTATGGAGATTGCTCTGGGCCCTCCCCCTTCTCTCTGTCTCTCTCTGTCTCTGTCTCTCTCTTTCTGTCAAAACAATTAAAAAGAAAATTAAGATCAATACTTTCATCAGTAGTAACATCTCTCAAATGTAGCCATGAATGATATTTATCCAACCTCAGTTTCTTGTTCAATTTCAAAATCTATCTCAGAATATATGGTGTTCCCCTTCTATCAGATTAGACACTGGTTGCTTGTTACATATTAAATGTTATTTAACATCTAATTTCTCTCCAGACACAAGGAAAAATTCAAGCATATTTTTCTATTCCCAAGAAAAATATAACAGATACCACCTCTTCTCTCCCAATAGCTGTACTCAGCTCTTATTTTACTTCAAACTCAAATCAAACTTTCATTATCATGAATTAGAAATGCATCAAAGGTATTTAAATTTTATTTTATGTAAGCCCCTTTAGACCATAAATTCTAATTGATCTATGACTGTAAAACCGTAATTTGTAGAGTTCCCTGCCCTTGAAATCTGTGAAGATTGTTATCAAATTCTGTTACCTATGATGTTTAATTTTATGTGTCAACTTGAGATGCCCAAATAGTTGATAAAACAATAATTCTGTGTGTCTTTGAGGATGTTTCTAGAAGAGATTCGCATTTGAATCCATAGATTGCTTGAACTGAGACATCCATCTTCTCCTGTCCTGGGACATCAGCACTCCTGGTAATCAGAACTTTGGGCTCAGCCTTGGATTTACACCATCTACTCTCCCAGTTCTCAGGCCTTGGGACTCAGACTGAATTATATTATACCACTGGATTTTCTGCTTCCTCAGCTTACAGATAGCAAGAGAGCAGATCCAGGAATTTCTTGACCTCCATGATACCACACACAAATACACACACACACACTCTATTGGTTCTGTTACTCTAGAGAACACTGATTAATACAGTTAACACACAATTAGCAAGCATAAAAGATATACCCAACTGAAAAGTTTTATTGGCTACATTCTCACACATTCTATCAACAGATGTTTATGGAATGCCTACTGGTATCAGGTACTGTACTAGGCACTGGGGACAAATAAGATACAATCCCTGGCCTTAAGGAACACTCTTGTCTAATTCAGAAAAGAAATGTGTAAATAAACAATTACAACACAATGAGATTGTGGTTTTTAAAGGGGCAAATAGAGAAGAGAAGTTGCCTAAGAATATATGAAGAATCATTAAGTGTTTCATAGAGGATATTAAATTTGATATAAAACTTCATTTAATATGTGAGGAATTATTGAAAAAGAGCACTCTAACAGAGGACTCCATGTGTGAATGCCAAGAGGCAAGGAAAAAACATACAATGTATGGGAAACTGCAAATAATTTGATACGCTGAAGCCTCAAGTTCATGAGGGGAAGTGCTGGGGCCTGAGGTTGCAAATATGGGCAAAGAATAAATCATGACAGAAACAGAGGAGTGGCTTTCTCAGAGGAGTCCACAAAAGTTTTAAGTAGGGTACATTCAAGGCCAAGTTTTTATTTAAGAAAGTGTTCCTTAGCAATTGAGAGGCTGGACTGCAGGAAAGCAAGACCAGCAGCATGGAGAGCAATGGGGAACCTATGAAGTAGTCCTGGCTGAGTTAATAAGGTATGAATCAAGCACTAATGATGAGAGAAAGCACCTGATAAACACTTAGAAAGCAAAATTGTCAAGACTCAGTGACTTAGATAAGTAAGGAGAGAGGAAAGAGATGAAGCAGTCTCCCAGATTTCTTGATGGACCTAGAGCTCTTGTTTAGAGATTCTACCTGGGAATGCTGTTACTTACAATTCTTGATGGGAAAAAAATATCCCTGTTAATTTGGAAAGTTCATCTCTTTTCAATCAACTTGGGGGAATGAAGCATGAATGAGAAGAGAAGTGAATAGTTAGGAGTGTAGAGGTCAAAGACACAATATCCTGAGAATCAGCTGGGTGGTTGGTAGTGCTATTAATCAAGATAAGGAATTAGGAGAAAGAGTAGACTTGGAAGAGAAGTCACATTGGTGGTCATGAATTCCAGATTGGGAAACTTAGATTGAAAGTTCTCTTTTTTTTATTAATTGATAAATTGCTGGGAGTGACATTGGTTAATAAAAATTACGTAGGTTCCAAGGGTACAACTCTACATTACGTTTTTTATGTATTGCGTTGTGTGCTCACCACCCAAAATTAGTTCTCTTTCCATCACCATATATTTGATGCCCCCTCCCTCCTCCCTCCTTACCTTTTCAGGTAATCACTATACTATTGAAAGGCCTCTTTTAGATTCAGATGAGGATATTCTATCAGAAGTTGGTTAAGTGAATCTAGAGCTCAGAGGAGAATCATAGGGTAGAGATTTGTGAGATATCAGAGAATTGGTAGTAGTTGAAGTCAAAACTAAACCTAAATTATACATTACCATTCTGTAGTAGTTTATCAGATTTGATAAAAATTAGTCATATTCTTCAAACAATATTTATTCATTCATTCATTCATTCACTCATTCAATAAATACTAACTGAACATCTTCTAGTGCAAAGACCTAAATGAGAGTCTTGGGATAAAACTGTGAATAAGGCAATATTCAACTTCCAGACATGTGTATTCTATCTAGGAATTCAGAAGTTAAACAATTGGTTACCCAATATATTAATTATGTGTTTGGGATTTGGGCCACAAGGAAGAGATATAGGACTTCTAACTGGAAAAACAATCCTGGTTAAGGGCAAAGTAAAGGTTTTATGTTATAGTCTCTAAAAAACTACTTTAAAGGGTGAATTAACTAGGTAAAGAACAGGGGGGAATTATTCCAGGTAGATGGAATGGCATATGTGAAAGGCCTGGGACAAAAATATGAAAAATAGTCCAGGATATAAAAGCTAGTGGAACAAGCAGAAATGTGTATAAATATTCCATATTATTAAGTTGAAATAGAGAATATTTTCTTTGGGCAAAGATCATAATATGGAATCCATACCATCTGGGGTTTCAGACCCCTTATTTAGAAATCCATGGGAGCCAGGATGGCTCAGCAGGTTGAGCACTTGCTTTGAATCCCCGAGGTCTGAATATCAAGTCCTGGTCTGAACCCTGACCCATGCGGACCCATATACTTAACTGGGGTGCGGCCCCAGTTCAGTTCCTACCAGGGTGAGCTTCTATGTAGGAGGCCCCTAGTTCAGACCCCAGCTCATGGGGCTGTGCCTGTCATGAGGGAGGCCCCAGGCCCAGTTCCCACCCTGCAGCCCTTTGACCACCTGTGGAATGAAACTATGTTGAAAAACTGAAGGTATACAACTATGGAGACTGCTCTGCCCCCACCCTTCTCTCTGTCTCTCTCTCTCTGTCTCTATATTTCTGTCAAGAACAATAAAATAAATCTTTAAGGAAAGAAAAGAAACCCAAACCCCAGTGGATTTAACACACACACAAGGAAAGCACAAATATGGTTTGGAAACAGAACAGATTAATACAAGAATAACTTCATCCAATGGCATTGAACTCCTGTTAGCTCCGCAAAGGCATGTTTCTAATAGAGAAACATGAAATCAAGGTCATAGATTTCAAGGTCATAGGTAGATGGCAATACAAACACACTACAGAAAAATATGTTTTTATTTTCATAAGCATTTCACTGTAAGATGTTCTCAGAGCACTCAAGGTTAAGGACTGAAAAAGATCAACCATATTTTCCTATTCAGACCCAGAAGGATGTTGTGAGTTCATTCTAGATTATTTAACCTCCAGGCATTTCCTCTTTGTTATTGCCAATGTCTAATTTCTACTGGGTCCTGGCTATGCCATATATATATATATATATATATATAAGTGAGTTATTATTACCTATTGCCATTTTATACCCATAATAACCAAGCCCCAAGATAAGAATTATACAGTGCCAACCAAAATAAAGCATAACAGCAACAGTCTCATTCTTCTTATTTCCAACAGTATTTTGGGTTACGTTTTCTAAATTATTGTTCAAGTATCAACTTGCCTATGTACATTTCACCCATTCAAGCCAGAGGTGGTAGCAGTTACATATTTAGAAGGCATTTATACACAATTGAAAGCAATCAAACTTGTTTTGTAGATAAGATAAACATTGCCTGAGCTCCGTGTCTTCCTCTACAGTGTTTGGAAACTAACTTCCAAGAGACCTTTTGTTGTACCTCATGGTTAACAAGGACATCATTTTAGCATCTCCACCTCCTAGCAATTTCACATATAATGGCTACAGCTCTCTCCCACACTGTGCTGCAGGCCTACACTGGGGATGCACCAAAAACCTTCAGAGGATCTGGTTTTAGCAAGTCACAGATCCAAATGGGAGAAACACACTAGCTTAATCCTTTCTAATCAAAACCCAAACACAGAGTTTCTCTACTGTATCATAAAAGCAAGACCATCACATTTGTAAAAAAAAGAAGAGCATATTATAATGGGATCATTAAGATCAACCTTAAAGTATGTTCACAAATATCATGGCAGCATTGTGGATACTAATTACTATCTAAAAACACCACTCCAGTCTAAGTGCTAGTTTTCAACAAGGTTGCATTCTGTCAAACTCTGTTTGGTGCATAATTGAAAGGGTCGTTAAAAATTTACTGACAAGAATACTGAAAACATCAGAGAGGGCAAAAGGTGTGTTTGAAGCTCTAGTCATGGTCAATGATGCCACATCAAGTGACAAGCACCAATAGTCTAGATATGGGAAAATGGATTGGGAGGCAACCGTGTGAAGAGTTTTCTGTTTTTGTTTGTTTGTTTGTTTGTTGCATGAATGTCAAATGCAGAGCTGCCTGCCTTTGAACTCCATCAGCTACACTCCGGTGAAGCATTGGTTGTCCAATGCACCTCCCTTCTAAGGGCTGTACCTATGTATCTACATTTTATGAATATTTGATTGTTACAAATTTGAAAAAAAAAAATCACCAGTCTCAGAATTATTTAATTGTTTTTGCCAAAGCCCTAAATTAGTTTTCCTGTAATAAAATAAAACGTGTTGGGTGGGAAAGAAAACTGCAAAGATGCAAATAACAACTTGAGCCCAAACAGCTCAGGTTCCAGCCATTTCTTTATGACATAAGTGGTCTGTATACTTGGCTGATAACAACAGAGACTTGGGCCAACGCTGTCGTTCCCACCTGCTAGTACTGCAGACTTCATGCATTCTTCTTTGAATTAACTTGACCACAGGCTATTTCCTGTAGAATATAATGAAGAAACTGGCCAAAGTTCCTGCCAGAGATATAATGTTGACATGAATTCTTTAAAACACATAAACAAGGCTTGAAGACTAGAAAAGTCACAGTGAAAGAAACACATTTCCTTCCTTTAATATTTATGAAAAGAAAAGAATTCAAATCTGGGACTTATGAGCATTAGCAACAGGTCAGTGGCAGAATGTTGCATGCGACCATGGGGACTAGACAAGTAACCAGACTTTGGAAAGGACTGTGAAGAGATGCAATAAGGTGCTGTACTATGGCGGGTAGGTGTGTGTGTGTGTGTGTGTGTGTGTGTGTGTGTGTGTGTGTGTGTTTGTGCATGCACGTGCTTGGGCTAAAATAGTGATACTAAAGAATTGTAACTAAAAGAACTCATCATATGCTGAAAGTTCACAGAAAGAGCAAAATTAACACTAGAGAACAATGAGGCAAAAAAACTTAAGGAAAAAAAACAAACAAACAGCTCAACAGGTATTTCCGTGGTAGTTCCTGGGGATGTTGACAAGGAATATCTCAAAGAACTATGAATGTCAATATGCTATCCAAAAGAATATCACCTCCTGATATTCATGCCCTGGTGTCATCTCTCCCATTGTGACTGTGATTAATTCTAACAAACAGAATATGGCAAAGGTGATGGAATATCCATGGCTTCATGTGTGTGATTACATTACATGAGATTGTAATGCCTGTCTTGCAGGGAGACTCTCACCCTTGCTGGCTTTGAGGAAGCCATGCTAGGAGGCTCGTGTGGCAAGGAACTGAGAGTAGATTCCAGTTGATAGGCAGCAAGAACCCCAGGCTTCTGGTCCATCCACAGCATGCCAGGAACTGAATATTGGAAGCAGATTCTTCCCCAGTCAAGACTCAGATGACGTTACAGCTCCACTTGACACGTTGAGAGCTGCCTTATGAGACTCCACAGCAGAGGATCTAACAAAATTGTGTGCAGACTCCTGACCTATGGGAACTGTGACATAATAAATCTGTGTATTAAGTGGATAAGTTTGTGGTAATATTGGGATGCGGCAACAAATAATTGATTGAGATGCCAAGGGATTTGACTAGGTTCTCTCATTCCAAAGGGTGTCTCCTCTTTACCATGTGATCATCAAATACAAGTGCTCCAAAAATAAAGACTCCTAGGAAACCATAGAGGACCAAAATGTCAAGATATCATTGAGAGAACAACGTGATACATAGAAGAAACTATAGAACTGCTACATTTATCTTCCAAGGTCTATGAGTTCAGACTTTCTAAAGAAGTGGTAGCAATCCATATTTCATAGCACATACAGATGTTCCTGCAAAAGAAAGTAATTAGTCACATTAGAAGGAGCTTTAGAGTCAAACAGAATCCGTCTTAAATCCCATCTTTGCTATTTCTTAGGTTAGGTAATATATTGAGTCTCGATTTCCTCATTGAACAAATATATTGGGGTTGGTTTTTTTTTCATAGTTTTCTTTTTTTTTGTTTGTTAAATTTATTAAGGTGACATTGTTTAGTAAAAATTACATTGGTTCCAGGTGTAAGACTAACCCCAAATGGTCCTGAGAAAATGAATAAGATACAAAACATTAGGATGAAAGATAATAGGTATTCATTAAATACTAATTCTCTTCCCTTTATTTATGCCATAAGATTAATACATCCTAGGTTTTAGAAGAGAACAAATTTTTAATTGGGGAAAATATAATACTAAACGGAAATGTGGCCTAAGAAACAGTGGCGGCACTGAAAAAGAAGTCTATGATATAATTATGAATAGTGTTAACAAAGGGGAAACATCCTAGCAAATCAAGGTAGCTGCTTAGAGTATCCTTCAATAACTTCAATTTTTTTTAATGTGTGAATAAAAAAAGTGAAAGGAGGGTTGCATAATCACTGATTCTGAGCAGGAGGAAACAATGGAAGATTATGAAGAATGCTACAAGGGCCATAGCCAGAAGTTAACTTTCTCTTGTAAAAAGTACAAAGACAAAAAAGCATTTATTGTGCTATGTTTGAAAAAAGAGATGAAAAATAAAAGAGTGTCATTGCTTTAGAAAAATGGTGCATTCTCTGGTGGTATAAATGAGACAACTTTTTCTTTGCAATCATCTTCACCAAGGAGGATGATCATCAAATAGAAAAATGAAAAAGCATTATAATTAAGACATAATCAAAGAGTAAGAATGTAGAGATGGTAGAAAAATTGTGTCTTGGCTTAGATAATTACTCCCAGGAGAAAGAGTTTGTGAATACAATTGGATAACCAATGTCAGTAATTTTTTTTAATCCTGTAGAACCAGAGACACCAAAAACTACCAGTAGGCAAAAATTTTATTGTTTAAATAGTAAACACTTTAGCTTAAATCTTATACTGATATCTAACTAAATTTTGTAATGGATAATTAAATAGATGTTTTGTAGGCACTTTGAGAGGGAAACAATTATCACTAGAAGGCAAAATGGGTTCACTAAGAAGATGTCAAGCCAAACAAATCTCATTTATTTTCTAACAAAGTTACTAAATTGGTAATTCAGAAGATACTGGATGCATACTGATGAGGTTTAGAAACGAGAATTGAAAAAATTATTTCATAGCCTGGAGAATAGGACTTGAGGGAAATGCTGTCTTCACATGTTTCAAAGACTATCATTAGAGATTAAACCAATGAGTATCACTGAACCCTTTAGCTCTCAGCTTAGATGGCTATGAAGAAGCTCTCTTAGACCATTTAACTTCAGGTTTTGATACCCTTCCTATATGTTGCTATCGCACATCTATATTTCTACTCTCATAGTATTTGTCAGAATGCATCCTCAATTGCCTACTTCTCCAGTGAATCTATAAGGTAAGATCCATAGATAAATTCCATAAAGGCAAGGACCCAGTCAGTCTAGTTCATTGCTTTATCCCCAGGGTCTAGTACTGTACCTGATATGTGATACATTTTTTTTTTCTATTGGTTCTCTGTAAATGCTTGCTAGTGGAATGAATGGGTAAATAAATGAATAAAAATATTTGCATGTCACAGAGATACAGTTTTCATCTTAATATAATGAATAATTTTCTGATATAATAATTAGAAATCTTTATGATTCCTTCAAAAATCATTAATTCTTAGTTAAGAAAATGTTCCAGAATAACCTGAAAAATCAATCATTCATATGGTATTTTGTACAGTGGAAGAGAAGTTCAATTAGTTGTCCTCTAAACTCCCTTCTAACTCTAGACACAAAGCCACAACACCTTTTGTTATAAAATGGAATCAGTCCTCAAAAAAAGTCAAACTCATAGAACTACAATTCCAGAGGCAACACAGATATGCCAAACAGTAAGTTCCTGAGGGCTGATTTTATTCTTTCATTGTATTCTATCTGGCCTTGAACAGAGCTTTGCCCAAGCTGATGGTTAATAAGTTCTTCATAAATAAATGGTTATTATAAACATATATTTTTTCTGAAGTGAAAAGAATTAAGATGCTAAATCCAACTTCTTTGTTTTATATAAAAGAAGTGCAGTCTTAAAGGTTTAGGTCACTTCTCAAAAGCCACAAAGCTATTTTTGGTAGATCCAAACCTTGAAACAGCTTACTGCTATTTCCATCACTCTAGGTTGCCTTTCAACTCTTTACAGCAACAACTGAAGACAAGGAACCCTGGGTTTCAGAACAACTAGGGCATTTAGGAACACTGTAAGCATTTCTATCATCAAAAATCAAGGTGTCAAGTCATCACCATCATAACTCCAGGAAGGATGTTGGGCAGGACCAGAGAGATAGTACACAGAACCAGAGTGGGGGCATATATATTAGGGGGTCCCCCAAAAAAGAGAATTTATTTATTTTAAAAAGTGTGTATTCCTACACATTTAAACTTCAGTCTCCTTCAAAATGCTCTCCATCTGATGCAATAAGCCTATCGAGACGCTTTTTCCACAGCTCAAAACAGTTTTTGAACTCATCGATTTTGATGCCTTTTAGTGCTTCTGCTGTTTTTTGTTTCACCTCTCCCACATCAGCAAAATGTCTCCTTTTGAAGAGTTATTTCATCCAGGGAAACAGAAAAAAAAATCACCAGGGGAAAGATTAGGTAAATAGGGAAAATGGGGCATGGGTGTCATAATGTTTTTGGTCAAAAACTGCTGAACAGGGGAAGCCAGACTGGCTCAACAGGTTAAGTGCTCACTTAGCAGCCCCAGGGACTAAGGATCAAATCCTGGCTCCAGCCTGTGTAGACCCATATGCTGACCTGGGGTGTGCCTCTCATGAGGGAGGCCCTCAGTTTGGTCCGTGCCCTTTGTGACCCACACCCACCTGTGTGGAACAAAAACCATGTTAAAACTATACAACTATGGAGACTGCCCTAGACCCTCCCCCCTTCTCTTTGTCTCTGTCTCTCTCATTATCTGTCAAAAACAATAAAATAAATCTTTAAAAAATAAAATAAAACTGTTGAACACTCAGGACAGTGTGGGCAGGTGCACTATCATGATACATGTTGATTCTGTAAATCATCCATCATAAAATGTGCAAATGCATGGTAAGAGTCTCCAAACAAAATTCACTGAAGTTGAACGCAGCCTCTCACAACAACGCCAGCTGGTACGCTGATGCAGATGGGTTCTTAGAACACTCACTTAGCGGGGGAAACCAGTACTATAAGGGGCCTGCCCTGCAAATGACAATTCCTGTTTTGTGGGGCGATCCCCTTTGTATATATATTTTTTATATATGACATCCAAGTTGACAGTAGATTTTGAGGACCTTTCTTTTTTCTATTGGTGTTCTATATTAATCTAAATCACCACAAATTTGCCAAATCCTCAATACAACTTTATTATAGTCCACAGGTCCAGAATCAATAGAAAAGATTGATCCAACAATGTGTTTTAGGATGACAGGTATTTTATTTTGTTGGATTATTTGATGAAATTACAGTTAAACTTCTGCATTTGCTCATTCTAAGGCTATCCATAGAGTGCTCATTGTTTGGCAGCCACTTTGATTACAGATATTGCAAGGTATAGCCCCCACCCTCAAGGAGACCATACCCAAGTACCAGGTACTGTGGGAATGACTTCATTAGAGACATGCCAATTTCTATGGGAGTCCAAACAAGGGATGCCTAACTCAGCCTGGAGGAAACAGTGCTTACCAGAGAAGATAATGCTGGATATGACTCTTAAATTAGAACTTAGCAGGCTGGACAAGGGGTCAGCAGTTTTTCAACAGCATTTGCAAATGGTCTGGTGTGGCTGAAATTTCTGGTCCATGAAAAGAAGGGCTTTAACAATTCCGATCATTTTGACATAGACAGGGACAGATGTCAAGGACTTCTCCCTCCCCTGTTGTTGCCTTGTTTCAGGCTGCCATTGCCTTTCCCTTGAGGTATTATAACTTTCTAACTGCTCTCCCTTCTGACAATCTTTCTTTCCACTTTTCAATTCATCCTCTGCACTTCAAGAGATTTAACTCTCCAAAACACAAATCTGATTATGTCATTCTACAATTTCATCTTTGTCCATGAGACAAAGTCCAAATTTCTTAGTGTGGCAGATCATCATTTTGCATTCCAGCCTCTTGGGCTTGCCTTTCTAACTTGATCTCCTACCTTTTCCCTCCCTACAACTTAAAATGCAATAAGGCATACAAAGTCAACACACCCTCCTGTGCCATTCCCCCACACACTCCTGACCTTCATGCAATAGTATTCCTTTCAACTAGAATGTCTTTCCATGGAGAGAGTTCCAACTCACCTGTCAAGATACACCTCAGTAAAGCCTTTGCCAACACATTTGGGAAGTTATTTTCATTTTCCCACAGTTCTTTGCACCTATTTATACTATATCAATTTGCACATTGTATGCATTTCTTTTTATGTAACTTCCCCATCCACAGGACTAATCAGTTTTCTTTGATTTACCATTACCCTTCAGAATTAGCCAGTACCTGGCAAATGCTCAGTGTTTGTTAGATGGACAAATGAGCCATTATTTCCTCACATTAAAATTTACAAACTTCATTAATTTGGCCTTTTATTTAGACCTATCATCACTGTATGTCTGAATGTGGAAAACATGTCTCATCTCTCCTCTTTGATTTACACCTCTTGCAGTCTCTGACCGACCTGTCAGCCCATTTAGTCCAAATGACTGTCTCCAAAATCAACAAACAAGCCTCAATGCTGTGAGGACTCACAAACAGAGTGAAACATCCTACTAGTAAACAGTTACAGATACCTTTGTTAGAAATAACCTGTACATGTCTTAAACATCTGATGAAATTTGAGTATGGAAATGAAGGCTACTAATCTGAAAGTGCCTCACATAATGTTACTACAAACACAAAAAAGTGCCTTGAGACAAAGGCCTAAAAGTAAGTTCTTCCTGCCCTGGGAGAAATTAATGTGTGTACATGGGAGGCCCATGAGGAATCTTTACACTGTTGTGCCCCAGAGGAGAATGGACACCTGTTAGTTTTATGGGTAGTCAGGAGGAAGAGCTCACATAGGAGGCCTGCTGTTCATGCCCGATCCTTCATGCAAACTGGCCCACAATCTTCCTATCATCCAAAGGAACATATGTTAAGGAAGGGGGAACATTCACATGTGATTCTTATCATAGAAGTTAATTCTAAAGTTCAAATCTTTGCCTCACAATTCTTTCCCAGAACATGGAAAGTATTTTAAGGCACTGATGATCCAAAAGACTGATTGCTTATGGAAAAAATAGAATCAATATTGAGCAAACCATAAATATATATATATATATATATATATATAATATATATGTGAAGTGGATATTAATGTACTATTTGAAAGTAATCAGCCTTTGCAAAATTGCTTCATAGTCATGGATTTTGTTGATGCTGACTAATTAGCCAAATATGAATTACATATGTATATTTTAAGTAAGTATGTATGTATGCATATTAAAGACTTTCTTTCCTTTATTTCATTGTGAAGCAAATCATTTGATGTGGCTCTGCATAAAGCTCTAATACACATCAAAAGGCAATCAACAAACTCTTTGAGTACATCAAGCAGGATGATTTAGATGTTTTTTAATCATGAGTATGAAAATATAATTAGGTGGTTTTATGTTTGTTGTTGAGTATATGTAAGGGAAAGTGATTCTCCAAAAAGAAAATGTGGGCAGTATTACACAGAAACCACAAGAGAACAATATGCATGAGGCACAAACACACACACACACACACACAGAAACCACTGCCCTTTTCTCCAAAATATCAGCAGCTCTTACACTTAAAAAGAACATTATGTTTTTCAAGATGCCAAAAGAGATCTTATTTAATGAACTGATTACATAGAAGTAGGTTTGAAAAATGCCTCCCTTTCATGTCATCATAAACTTTAGCTGTTGCCTGCAATTTAAAACAAATCCTCCCCTCAGTGGCCCCAACAGAAAAAGAGGGGGGAAGCCCATCGGCCCCCAAACCGCTTACGTGTCATTAGCGACCACTGGGAGTAGGTACAGCCATGGATCTGCACAGCTAAATGATTGTGCCCTTGTGGCCTTTTCTAATCCATTTGAAATAAACCTGATATTTATTTATCTCCAATTGCCCGGTTTAGAAGTTGAAAGGATCTGTAAGTTCTCACACAGGAGGATGAATCACACACACTCCCAACTGCTGGCCCAGGCCAGCCTGTTCAGGCATTCCCACCATGGCCAGGAGAGCTACACGAGGGACTTCGTTTCTCTTCTGCCACAAGGCCACCATTGCCCTAGAGCTCCCTGCTGGACTCTCCCAAGCCACATTTCCTTTAACCCTGTGCAGCCAGAGTTGCTTACTGGCCCCATTAGAAACACCTATCCTGCCTAGTCCATCTCAGAAATCAGGTACAAGAGCCTGACCTTTGCACTTGGAAGTAATTCAGTCACCAGCAAATTGTCCCCTTTGGTTGGGAAATTCAAAGAGTGGCAGCACTATGTCTTTAACGAAGCCGCAATTAGAACAGCTTTCTTCCAGCACCACGTGTAATCTGTTTCACCACAGAAATACCAAGTTGCTGTCTGTGCACACAATTTTAGCATTTCTGGTTTTTACGCCATCTTACTTACAAGAAACTCCCAGCTGTTATAATTTGTCTCATCCCTCGCTCTCTTGTAGAACCAGCCTTTGTTCCTTTTTTTCAGTGCCAGGGACTTGCTGCGTTTCACCTGATGTGATTTGTCCAGGCATTAATAATGCATCTTCAAGATGCAAGATGCATGAATTCCTTTAGTAACAGATCTGCTGGCAGAGAGCTGAATTGTATTGTATGGCTTTGCTGCAAAAAGGGAAGGCAAGGGAACAAAAGGAAGGTCAACGTCCTCTGGAATGAGGGGCATTGGTTATTTTAGAACATTATTCCAACCAGCTTATGGTAAAAGCATGCTGAGGACTCTGAATATTAGACTAACAATTTCTTAAAAAAAACTCTTGCCAAATCTGCAGTTTGTCCCCACAGGGGATGGTGAGTTGCATACACAGATGACAGTTCAGGAAGTCCAGGGCATCTGGCTATTCTCATATCTCACTTGGCACACATCAAAGGGAATTTCCTATTTATAGGTCTTTACTCTCCCTTTGGACCTCAGGGCATGCTCTAGCTACCTCCTTGGTGGCCTTGCTACGACTGTTGTTATTGTTACTCTTATAAATTTTTTATCATCTTGCATTTGTGGAGAGCTTGTATTTTCAGGCTGCTTTTATAATCATTAATAAGTTATTTCTCACAATTATCCTGAAAAGTAGGACAGGGTTCTTTTCTCAAAGTTACAACTAAGGGGAAATCAGTGTAGACAGGACACAATGCAAGAAGTTCACAGGGAGTATGCTTCCTAATCTTGGAATAAGGATACATTTAGAGGCCACCCCATCTCTTACATTGAATAGCTACCTCTGAAGTGGTAAAGTGAACAATTTAGAATGTGGGACCCAATTAGAAATAATCAGGTGCTTAGTGGACACAGCCGTAAACTCTGCAGGGAAATAACCCCACTTCAGGGGGTCTGGTTTTGAACTCAGGGCTAGCAATGCCACCTGGCACCCACATCTTAGATTTTCTTAAGAAACAGTGAATTTACTCATTGGAATCAACGAGTTCAGCCATGGACACAGGAGATTGCGTCCATGATCATTTAACTTCTAGTTCAGTTTCTGTGAGGACTCCTGACAAGATTTGTCAATATACAACCAAACCACATTCCTCATACAGTCATTCCAGTAGGTTCACCTGCCTCCTACGTCCATTCTCACCACCGTCAACCACCCCCACCCCAGCCCCCCAAAATCTCATTTAATCAATAACATTTGCTTTCAGGGCAGCTCTCCTTTACTGCTGTTCCATCTCTGTCTGGGTTACCATAGCAACTATTCTCAGAGCAGTGTGATACCCAGTTTGTACAGTTCAGCCCTGTCACATGACTGACTACCTGCTTCTACTTTAATCATTGCTGGAGGGAACACTCAAAAGTGGCTGCTTCCTGCTTCCTGTTGCAGTGCACCAAACTGCTGTCAGCTTTTACATTTCCTCCCGTAATCTAGAAAACACGTGTTAATTGTGCTGACGTCCAAAGCAGAGAAGGCGGAAGGCTACAGTGGTGGGTGAAAGAACCCAAACAGCTAGACTTAGGAGAGACTTCTAGGCCCTCACAGCCAAATTCTTTTTTTTCCCTGTAGAGGTGCTCACAGATGTGGCAAGCCCCCCATTTTTTAGACTTTAATTGTAAAATAAGAGGCTCTCGACCGCAGCCTGAGATCCATCATCCAGCCACCCCATGACCTCTGAGCACTCATCTCCATTCATGTAGCCATTTGTGGGCCCCCTGCAAGGAGGCCTGGAACTTGGGACTCTGAGGAGCCTCCCCTATTGCAGTTTTGAGGGGTCTGTTTAAATCACATTATAAACCTAATGAAACACAGCTAATGAAGCACAGATGTCCTATCAGATTTGGAGTTCTGACTCCCTATAGAAGCCCAGTAAAAATAAATGAAAGGAGCCTTGTATCCATGGAAATGGGCAGCTTACATGTTAATCTTTCCCCCTCATCCATTTATGAGTTCATTACCATCTCTAATTCCAGGGCTTCTGAAAGCATTTGTGGCTTTTGGGTCAGTCATTTCCTGGAAACTCACGGCGGGCTGGGCTCAGTCATCCTTGGCTTGCCCTTTTGTTCAGGGCCACGGGAAAGGAAATAGGTGTATAATGCTTCTCAGTTGCGCAAGCTCCTTCTTTCTTTTTCTGCTTTGAGATGCAGAGGTGAATCTAGAGTCCTGTGTCCTCCTGGGACCTAGAAGCTGGCCTTTCACAGACTGGGCTTCCACGTCTCTTGACAATAACACTAGAGAAATAGATCAGGAGTGATCTAGCACCAAAGAACTCCTTTGTCACACCATCAATTATGCCCATCAATCAATCACTCCTCCTTTAGATTAAGACATTAAGCTTCCCTCCTCATATGAAGATGCTTTCAGCCATTATTACAGTAGTTACTATTATTTGACCAAGTCGTGAGGGACAGTGACAGAAAGGGACTAAATTCTGTTGGGAAAGAGAGTTAGGCTGAATCAAGAGTTCGAGGCCCTCCCTGGGGTAACAGACAAAGGCAGAGAACTTAAGGAGAGCTGGGATGCACCAGGAGGGCATCAGCTGCCCAGCGGTCAGGGGATTTGTGAAAAGAGAGGACATGTTACAAAAAGAAGGAAAGGAATGTAGAAACTTTCAGAAACAAAACTCACCTTCCTCCACAGATTCTGATAAGAATAACTCAGTGGCTTCTTTCAGGTATAGAACAAGAGACAACAAGCCCTCTGTGCCCATCAGAAGCCTTGCTTCTTCTTTTAGTTTTCTGGTTATGAGTAGTATCCATTCTCTTAGATATTTGCTTATAAAACAGTTCATGTTGGAGCCAAAGTGACTTTCTCATGGACACCCTTTGGGGACAACTCTCTAATGCTCTATTTTTAGAGCATATTTTTTAAATTCTCCAATTCTCAAAGATGTTCCCTGAAGAAAGAGTACATGCTCTCAGTTTATACTTGATCTTAGCCAAAAAGCTGAGAAGCTATATGTTCACTCTTCATTTTTTAAATATTTTTAAAGTATAGTTAGCATACATTATATTAGTTTCAGGTGTACACCATAGTTATTCAACATTTATATAATAAAAAAGTGATCATGTGATACATCCAGCAAACATCTGACACTGTACCATGCTATCACATAATTGACTATATTCCCTATGCTGTACGTTATATCCCCATGACGTTTGTGTTATACCTGGAAATTTGAAACTCTTACTCCCTTTCAACTTTTCCCCCTTGTTTAACTTTCCAATTGCAGTTGACATTCAATATTATTTTATATTCATTTCAGGTGTATGACATAGTGGTTAGACATTTATTTCATTTCAGAAGTGATCCCCTGACTAATCCAGTATCCATCTAGTATGATACATAATTACCATATTTGTTGACTATACTTCTTATGCTTTACTTTACATTCCCACGATTATCTTGTAACTACCAATTTTTAAGATCCTTTCACCTTTCTCATCCTGCCCCCAACTTTTATCTATCACTCTGAAAAATCTAGTACCCACCTGAAACAATATTATTGACTATATTCCTTATACTATACTCTACCTGCCCATGACCACTTTGTAACAATTTGTACTTATTTCTTAATTCCTTACCCTTTTTTTACCCACCCCTTCAACTTCCCACCCATCTGGCAACCAGCAACATGTTCTGTCTCTATGAGTTTGTTTCTGGTTTGTATGTTTGGTTGTTTGGTTGTTTTTTCTTTAGATTCCATATATAAATTGAATCACACTCCATCTATTTCTCTCTGTCTGACATACTACGTTTAGCACAATGCCCTCCAAGTCTATCCATGCCACTGCAGATGGCAAGAACCCATTCCCTCCCATGGCAAAGTAATTTTTCCATTGTATGTATGTACCACCTCCTCTTTATCCATTCATCCATTGATGGTCATCCAGGCTGCCTCTATAGATGCACATATCCTCTCCAAGTAGCACTTTGAGTTTCTTAAGATAAATACTCAGAAGTGTAATTACTGGGTCCTTCTTGGTCAATTTTTATAACCTTTGTTTTAAAGTTTGTCTGGTATAAGTATTTCTAACCTAACTTCTTGTTTGTTTCCATTTTCATGAAATATTTTTTTATCCCTTTACTTTCGGTCTGTGTGTGTCTTTAGATGTAAAGAGTCTCTTGTAGGCAGCATATGTAAGGGTCTTGTTTCTTATCTATTCAGCCACACTATCTTTTGATTTATTTACATTTATAGTAATTCATTTACAGTTAAAGTAATTATTAATAGATATGTAGCTATGCCCTTTATTATTATTATTATTATTATTATTATTTTGTCTTAAAGAAGTCTCTCAAACATTCTTTGTAATATTGATTTGGTGGTGATGAACTCCTTTAGCTTTTTCTTGTCTGGGAAGCTCTTTATCTGTCCTTTAATTCTAAATAATAACTTTGCTGGGTAGAGTAATCTTGGTTGTAGTTCCTTACTTTTCATCAGCCTGAATATTTCTTGTCAATCCCTTCTGGCCTCAAAGTTTCTATTAAGAAATCATCTGACAGTCTTAAAGGAGCTCCCTTATAGCTAAGTGATTCTCTTGCTGATTCTCTCATTATCTTTAAACTTTGGCATTTTATTGTAATGTGTCTTGGTGTGGTTCTCTTTGGGTTCATCTTGTTTGGGATTCTCTGCACTTTCTGGGCTTATATGTCCATTTTCCTTGCTAGATTAGGAAAGTTTTCCATCATTATTTCCTCAAATAGGTTTTCAATATTTTGCTCTCTTCTTCTTCTTCCTCTGGTACACCTATGATGTAAATGTTGGTACAATTGATACTGTCCCAGAAGCTCCTTAAATTATCATATTTTTGTATTCTTTTTTTCCTTTTGTGGTTCTGATTGGGTGTTTTTTGCTACCTTATATTTAAATCAATGACCCTATCCGCTGCTTCATCTAATCTACTGTTGATTCCCTGTAATGTAGTCTGCATTTCAGTTATTGTATTCCTCACTTCTGACTGGTTCTTTTAGTTTTCTATCTTCATTTTTATGCTTCCTATCTCTTTGTTAAAGAGATCATTGAGAATTCTCATAACTAGTGTTTGAAACTCTTCATCTGCTTCTTGTCTCCATTTTGTTTAGCTCTTCTTTTGGGGACATATTTCTTTTTCTCCCCATTTTGGCTGCCTCTCTGCATTTGTTTCTATATATATTAGGTGGAGCTGCTATGTCTCCAGGTCTCAATAGAGTAAAATTATGTAGTAGGTGTCCTGTGAGGCCCAGGGGCACAGTCTCCCTGGTCACCTGAGACAGTGCTTCCTGTGTTCCCCTTATGTGGGTTTTATGTGCCTTCCTATTGTAGTTGAGCCTTGGTTGCTGTTTGTTCATCAGTGAGAGGGATTGAACTTGGGCTGATTGGTTTTGAGGAACGGCCATAACCATAGTGGAAGAGTGGTTGTGCAGGAGCTGATTCTACAGAGCAGAATTCGATTTAGTAGAGCTCTGGTGCCTGCTCACTCTGCCCTTTGGGAATATCCTCCTCGGGTGTGACTGGGTGAGGCACTGGCTCAGTCTGAAGCCAAGCACAGAGTGCCAGACCCAGGGCCACCTGGGAGGGGCTCCGCTGTAGGCCAAGTTTAGCCACTGCCTATGCCCTGCCCAGGGCCACCTGGAATGAGCCACAGAGCTACCCGCAGATGGCGACTACCCAGGCTGGGCTTGCAGGTGCCTTGAGAGGCTAAGCTGCAAACTGTTGCTGGATGCTGCTAGTGCCAGGCTTAGGGCTGTTCAGCAAGAGACAGGACATTACTGTAGAAAAGCCAGTGGAAGTGTGCCTAAAATTTGGGTGGGGTGGGGTCTCAGGGAATCACCAGGACAGGAACAGATTGATGTTGTTAGACTGATATTGTTGATTGATACTCAGATATGGCAGTTGCCAGGATCTGCAAGCAGGGAGGGCTCGATAAGAAAGCAATCTCTTCCATCAGCACTACTGTCTGGGAGAAATCTGCCCCTTCAATCTCACCCTGAAGCTAGATAACTCAGTTCCTTCATATATGTCCCTGGTTTCTGTCGAGCTGCTACCTCAGAATTGGAGCTCAGAGGGAGTCTGTCCTTCAGCAAGTAAGAGTGTGTACAAACCCTAGTCACTGCTCTTACCCAGCCACTGTCCCCACTGGTTTTCACAGCCAGAAATTGTGAGGACTTTTTTTTTGCCACTGTAACCCTGGGCTGGGGAGCCTGGTGAGGAGCTGGGGTCCCTCTCTCTTCCAACTGGACCTCTGCAACTGAGATATCCCTCTCAATTTCTAACTGCCACATATAAGTGTGGTACCAGCCCTCTGCGTCTCTACCCTTCCTAACAGTCTCAAGGTGACCTCTTCTGCACGTCCTTAGTTTAGGGCTTCAGTTCAGCTAGACTTCAGGTAATTCTCAATGATGATTTTTTTGCAGTTCTCTTGTAATCATGATGTGGTTGTGAGAGGAAACAAGCACAGTGTCCACCATCTTGACCAGAAAAAATATATATGTTCTCAATTTAAAGCCAATATCTAAGTGTCAATAATACTTTGCATTAAGTGTTCCCTTCAAGAGACTGGTTGTGTGTCTCAGTTACTTAATCTGTCCTGGAAACTGAAAATGATAGACATTAGTGATGAGGAAACTGAGGCACAGCACAATAGACAGAAATTTCTGGGGCTATAAATTAGTGTGAGTAGTGGAAGACTCTCCTAACAATAAATTTCAGATCCCAAATAAGAAAGCATTACAAGGCCTAGACGTTTTTTCTAAACAATCAATTATGTCCATCCTAATAGCTAAAAAATGAATGCTTTGTAAAAATGGTCCAAGAAATTAAAGCTTAGGCTTTTGATTATTACAGTGATTTGTCAGCAGTAGTGTGTGATTTTTGGAAGAGTACCAGCTATATTAACAAGAGGATAAGAGTGCAGTTCATTTTTCATTTGCCTAATATAGATATCCTTGTCTCACCAAAGAAAGAGCTAAAGAGAAGTGATAATGCATCAGTGATGCAGCAACATAAGAGCTTTCATAGAAAATAATTTCAGCCTTTCACTGTCCACTAACAGATTTTTACCACTGATTTATGTGAAGAACTGTCTGAACTGTCACAAATAGAAACAACCCTGAGCAAAAAGAAAGGGAGGGGGGGGAGTGAATAATGTGGACAGCTACTATTATTTATCTACTTTCTACAATCTGACCTCTGATGGGGTGAAATGTGTCACAAAAACTAAACACAGTAACCTGTATGTTGACAGGGAAGGTGTTGAAAGAGCCAACAGCTCATAATGACAACATGTGAGACATACGTCATGGAAAAACAACAGTTGCCTCAGGACTTCCTTCTCCTAGTTAAGGCAAAGTTACTAAATTTGAGAAGCAAACTCACTTACTAGGCAAAGCTGGCTAACCAACTATCATGGCATTCATTGCTAGCACTATTTTAACTTTCCATCTTGTTTTCTTCCTTGGCCTTCTATTCAACCCACCGACCATCACACTTAGTAGTACATTTCAGACACAGTGGATTAGCTTAAACTCAGAGTATCTTAAGTTTAAGATGTTAAAATAGGTCAGTTTTCCCTCCACAATTTCAGAAGTGAATTAAGACTAAAAGTGTCAGAATTCTTTAAAGCAACTTTAAGTAATTGTTCACATTGTAAATTCAGAGATTTCCAATATTTGACAGAGTGAATGCTTTGAAGTGAAGAAGTTGAGAGTTTTGAGTTTCAGAGATCTAAGAGTTTATTTCTGCTATCACCTAGCACCCCTGCCAGAGGGCAGGTGTGTGACGTGGAGGAGTCACTTTGGCTAGGAGTAAAAACCCACAACCTTAAGTTATTAGTATCTTTTCATCATTACCACTCTCTCCAAAGTTAATAACAGTTGTTAAGCCTTACCTAGGGGAAAGTTTACAAAGGTTATATTTGGCATTTTGGAATAAAGTCTTCAGGGATACATCTTAAGCTAACAGCTCTGCATCTTAACATAAATGGAGGAATGCAATTCCATTCTATAACAAAAATATGTTTCAAAGCACATCGACATTTCTTTGCTTATGTGTGTCTTTAGGATCCTACAAGGGAAAGAAAACATTTCTCAGATGACTTGCCAGAGCTGAGCAGTGCTTGGTGGCCCCACAGATAGCTAGACTCAAATTCAGACTAGAACCCAGCTCTGCCATGCCTATTCTCTGTTCTCTACTCTGTGCTGTAACCTTTTTCTAAAACTGAATACTCAAAAAATACATCAGTTTTATGCTTTGACTTAGGGTCCCCTACTTTTTCTGTAAAAGCATGACTATGATATAATCAAATAATTAAAATAGTAGACTACACAAAACTGTATCTTAAAAATATAATGCTTTATTCTTGGATTAGAAATAAAGCTATCTGTTGCTCTACTTGAAAGTTATAAATATATTTTTACAATCACCTAATTTAATAACAAGGAATAATTTAATTAAAGTCACTATCACCAAATAAGTTCTGGACTAGGGACTCTGATGTGTAGTTCTGATTCTACTACTGAGTGATCTCTAGGTATCAATTTTCTCCTTTGTACAATAAGAGGATTAAACCAATTTATTTGTAAGGCACCTTTCTTTAGGGCTAGATTTTATTAATCTAAAATCTATCTTTTAGGATACTAGGCTGTCTTCACAAACACTCTATCCTGCTAATACTCATTTTCTCATCCAAGAAAAACAAGCAGTGCTTTCTCCTCTGCTCCCACCTCAGCGATCCCTATAGAATGAGGAGGAGCATTTAGGTTTAAGCAAGAGCTCAAGGGCCTGCAGTATTTATTTACTCTGAAGACCCGAGGTCCCAAAGGGAAACAGGCCAGAGCAGGACTAGAGAGAAACGGGGGCCTGAAAATGAGTGGAAATTTACCCAGCCAGCTCTCCTCTTTTGGAACATCACTGTGCTCTTTCCCGAGGAGTCCACGAACTCCTCGCTGTCAGCAGCCAGGTGACCTCTGGCCACTCTGCAAGGACCTGGCTCTTCAGTTGAACAAAGGGAAGGAAACAAAAAGAGGATCTGCTAAGCTCTACCTCAGGAAGGACAGCTTTTCACACACATAGCCCAGAAAGAAATTATCTCCACTACTTATTATTTCATAGGAATGATGAGGGAAATGATGAGTTAAGCATCAAAGATCACTTTAACTCCTGCACCTCCAAAAGTGCTATCTAATAGTCTGGTGGTGGTGATGAAGATCATGATCATGATCATGATCATGAGGATCATGATGACGATGACAACATATCAACATTGACATGTTGACAGTACAATGTCAACATTGACATTGACAGTACAATGACAACAATGATAGTGCTGGTAATGCTAGTATATATTAACCAATATTCATATGACTAATCAATTGTTTTCTGTTTGGGGGTTCTTTTTCTGGGTAACAGTTACTTTGTTTGTTGGAGTCTTTTTTTTCTTTTCAATTATATTTGACATACAATATTATATTGGTTTCCAGTGTACAACATGGTGATGAGACATTTATGTAACTTACAAAATCCTCTTTCTGCTATATCTGGTTCCCATCTGACACCATATATAGTTATTAAGATGTTATTGACTGTATGCCCTATGCTTCACTTTACACTTCTGTGATTATTTTATAACTATGAAATTGTACTTCTTAATTTCTTCCCCTCTTTCATCAACTCCTCCAGCCCTCCTCCCATCAACTCAACAAATCTAGTATCCATCTGACAGCACAAATAGTTATTGCAACATTATGCTATATCCTACATCCCTCTAACTATTATTTTGTAACAACCAATTTGAACTTCCGAATTTCTCCCCCTTATTTCTCTTACTCCCCCAACCCTCTTGTCATCTGGCAACAGTCCAAATGTTTTCTGTACTATGAATCTGTTCCTATTCTGCTTGTTTATTTTCTTCTTTGGAGTACACCTACAAGCGAAGTTAACTTGTATCTGTCTTCCTCTTTTTGACACTGCACTTAGCAACATACCCTCCATGTCTTTTGATTGGAGCTTTTAATCCATTTAAACTGAAAGTACCTGTTGGGAGATATGTAGCTATTGCCATTTTATTATTCATAATTTTTGCTTTTATTTTTTCCCCCAACTTAAAGAAGTCCCTTTAACATTCCTTATAGTACTGGTTTGGTAGTGATAAACTCCTTTGGCTTTTTCTTATCTGGGAAGCTCTTTATTTGTCCTTAAATTTTGAATGATAGCCTTGCTAGATACAGTAATCTTGATTGTAGATCCTTAGTTTTCATCATGTTGAATATTTTCTACCAGTCGCTTCTGGCCTGCAAAGTTTCTGTTGAGAAATCAGCTGACAGTCATACGGGTGCTCCCTTATAATTTCCTACTTGTCTTTCTCTTGCTGCTTTTAAGATTCTCTCTTTGTCTTTAATTTTTGCTGTTTTAATTATGATGTGTCTCCATGTGGGCCTCTTTGGGTTTATCTAGTTTGGAACTCTCTATGCTTCCTGGCTTATATGTCTATTTTCTTTACCAAGTTAGAAAAAATTTTGGTCATTATTTCTTCAAATAAGTTCTGTTTTTATTTGTTTGTTTTTTGTTTTTTTTTAAGATTTTATTGATTTTTGACAGAGATAGAGAGAAGGGGGAGGGCCCAGAGCAGTCTCCATCGTTGACATTAGTTTTCCATATAGTTTCACTCCACAGGTGGGCACAGAGCTGCGCAGGGTAGGAACTGGGCCGGGAGCCTCCCACATAGGTCCCAGCAAGAACTGAACTGGGAAGCACTCCCCAGTTCAGCATGTGGGTCCGCATGGGCCGGGGCCAGGATTCAATCCTCAGTCCCTGGGGCTTCAAGGCGAGCGCTTAACCCGCTAAGCCATCTCAGCTTCCCTCAAATAAGTTCTTGATCCCCAGCTATTTCTCTGCTCCTTCTGATGCTGCTACAATGTGAATGTTCTTACATTTTATGTTGTCCCAGAGAAATAGTAAACTATCCCCATTTTTTAAATTTGTTTTTCTTTTTGTTCTGATTGGGTGTTTTCTGCTACCTTTTCTTCCAAAACACTGATTCATGCCTCTGCTTCATCTTGTCTGGTGGTTCCTTCTATTCCGTTCTTCATTTCAGTTATTGTAGCTTTATTTCTGCTTTTTTCTTTCTGATGGTTGCTATATCCTTCTTTATGCTTGCTACCTCTTTGTTGAATTTTTCCCCAAGCTCCTTGAGCATCCTTACAAGCATTGATTTGAGCTCTGTCTCTGATAGGTTGTTTGCCTCCATCTCACTTCCTGGGGTTTTCTGCTGTTCTTTCTTATGGGCTGTGTTTCTTTGGTTCCTCATTCTGGCTGCCTCTTTGTTGGTAGATGTTCTGCTCCTTAACCCAACACTTACTGCTACAGTTTCTTCTGAGACTCACTGCTAATACCAGGGGACAGGGGACAGGGGACAGAGGTCTGAAAGGGCAGATATGAGAAGGAAACCAGTGCCTTTGCTTGCTTCCTGTCACTGAAGGCAGTACAGGCAATGCAGGTTTATGCTTTTCTATATTCAGTTTGCCCTGAGGTTCTTGCCTTGAGTGTTGCTATCAACTGCTTTATATGCTGATCCCATGGACCAAACAAGCTGTGGGCAGACAAGTACACCTGCAACCTTTTCTCTCCTTCTCTTTCCCAAGCCAAAGAGAAGTCAGACCTGTGGCTTCTCACAGACCCCCGTCATTCCCCTTCCCTCTCTCACACAGTAGAGTGAAGTCAGGCTTTGGCTTCTCACAGCACTCATGTCTGCTCCTCCTGGGACCAAAGTGAGGTCTGGTTGTGACATCTCACAGCCCTAGCCTCCAAGTCTCCTTCTCTCTGTCCCACAGATCAAGAGAGGTCTAGCACGCTCACTCTCTACATTCTTCCTCTTTGCTCCTGCAGTCACAGACTTCCAAGCTGGGACCCACATACAGTCTATGACTCTGCACCTAATTTCCTTCCTTCTCAGTTTGCCCCTCTTTGCTCACCTGCAGATAATTCAATGTAACAAGTGGGTCTCTTAGCTGTGTTTCTGTGTTGTGTAGAGAATCCTTTGTTGATTTATGTTGTTGTATTTGTTGTAATTTTGAAAGAAGTTTTCCGGGAGCACCTCTCATGCCACCATTTTAGTAGATCTCTCACTAATCAATTTTTTCATTAAGCAAAATTACTAGAATATGTTTCACAAAACTTTTGATTACACCCTTATGTTTGTGTTGATAAATCCACTCTGAACTGCTAGCTTGAGGATATTCAGGAGAAAAGTCCCTCCAAGTGTGCTGTCTTGTTCATGTATTAATCTAATCAACACATTTGTTTTTGTTTTTGTTTTATATATTTTTATTTATTTATTTTTATTTTTGACAGAGAGAGAGAGAGACAGAGAGACAGAGAGACAGAGAGAGAACTGAACTGGGGGAGCTCCCAGTTCAGCATATGGTTCTGCACAGGCCGGGGCTGGGATTCGATCCCCGGTCCCGGGTGCTGCAAAGTGAGCGCTTAACCCACTGAGCCATCCCGGCTTCCCCAACACATTTGTTTATCATGCTCTATATGGCACTATGTTAAGAAGAAACAAAATAAAGTCAAAAAGTACAGTGTCAGCCTCAGAGGCTATACTGTCTAGAAGAACAACTGATACCCACATCAGTGTAAGTGCTGTGATAAAGATACTACAAAGTCCAGTGATGGCTTAAGAGTAGAGAACTTTAATAGAGATTAATATGAGAAAGAGGAAAAAAAGAAAACTAGTCGCCACTTAAAGATAAAATAACTTCAACCTTATTCACAGTAAATGGTTTAAAGGAAGAAAGAAATCAATGATTACAAGGAAAAGACCCTTAAAAATAACACAGCCATGGAAATATTCTAGTGTCATAGTCTGGCATTGTTAGAGGGACAGATGCATATTAGATGTGCCATAGTGAGGAAACTTGAGTCACAATAATTCTGATTTCATTTATACAGGTATATCCTTATCTTTCTATAAGACACTGACCTGCTTGGTAGAGTTAAAAACTGGCAGAATATTTAAAGCAGGGATGTCCAACCTTTTGGCTTTTCTGGTCCACATTGAAAGAAGAATTGTCTTGGGTCACACATAGAATACACTAACACTAACGATAGCTGATGAGCTAAAAAAAAAAAAAATTCTATAATGTTTTAAGAAAGTTGATCAATTAGTGTTGGGCTGCATTCAAAGCCATCCTGGGCCACATGTGCCCTGTGGGCCATGCATTGGACAAGCTTGGTTGAAAGCATTCTATAATGTGTTCTATTATCTTTGACCAGCCCATTTCTGTGGTAGGTGGGTAGAGAATGTGGTGCTAAGTGGACTTGACAAAGGAAAATGTGATGATAACTCTGGTGCTGTTTTGATGGCCAAACTTACATAACCAATCTTAAGCACACAGTTGACACTGCCCTACCCAGACCTATCTGTGCCCCATCAATGACATCTGTTGCAGTGGCAATAATGTTTGAGTACTGTACTGACATTAATTGAACTGGCACAGTGTTGCCAGTTATACATTGGAAACGCTCTGCTTTACCCATCATCTCACCTCAGTCCTGATGCCATGAAGATGTCCACCATAACCTTCCTTACCCAGTGCCTATCATCTGCTTTCCCTTCCTCCTGCCAAACATGTCCTTTCTTCTACCCCAGAACAAGTCATCCAGTCATCATTTCTACTGGGGTCTGGAAATGTGCATCCTCTTCTGTTTTTATCTTGTTTTGCTTTAATTTTCCTTCTTACCTAGCTCTTCTCTCCTTTTTCATCCCATTTCCCTTGCACTTTATCCCACTATCCTTCTTTCCTCTTTCTCCCAACATTGCTGTACCAAAGAGCACATTCTTTGCATACCTATTCTTTATTCTTTATGTGAACACATAATCTACTTCCCTATACATATTCCCTTTTATAAGTAAGTGGATTCCTTTAAATAAGCCATAACAAATCTAAAAATTTATATATATGACCAAAATAAGTTAAGTAAGGAGCAAAATAAAACTCTCCCTTTTAAGGTAAGGTCAGGCAAAGAAATTCTGCCATCAACTATGAGCACCACCCCAGTGATCCAGACCAATTAACAAAGTACAGAATACCGGTAAGTGATATGCAAAAATGAAAAGAAAGAGAAAAAGTAATTATTTTTGTATAATGTGATTATCTGACCATAAATCTAAAAGAATCAGCTGGAAAACTATCGTGACTAATGTTAAGAGATAGGTAACATTGCCAGATACAAGATCAACATACAAAAATGCCAGTATGTTTATTTATCAACAATATCCACCCGAAAAAGGACAAATGAACAAAGGATCTTATCATAACAACAGCAAAACACTAAGATTAAACAGAATAATAAGTGTACTAAAAGACTCAATATTGTATATGTAACAATGCTCTCCAAGTTCACCTATATATTAAAAATAATCTGAATAAATTTGGCACACTGACTGTAAAGTTCATATAAAAGAAAAATGGTTTAAAAATATTCAGAAAGATTTAGGAAAAAATTAAAATGTGAAGGTACATGACATATATATATATGGTAATTGTGCATCCAGATGAATACAAAAGAGTAGAGAAAGAGGAACACATAGAAAAGTTTCATATACATATGAATTTAATACATAAAGTCAACAGGTATTTTAAATCACTGGAGAAATGACAGAATACATGCAATAAATAGCACTAGGAACATCATACTTTGGAAAAACCCTCAGATTACTACATCATTTTTTATACAAAATAAGTTACAAAGTAATCCAAAATACATAGATGTAATGAAAAATTCAAAATATGTAGATATAATGGGGGAAATTATGGGAGAATTTTATTATAATCTTATGATTAGGAATATTTTTCTAAGCAAGAATATATGTTTAGAAAAAATATATGCTTTCTAAGCTAAATATGTTCTATATAAAGCTCCATAAAGAAAAAGGTGAATAAATTAGAAAAAAATTTTAAATTCTTTAAGATGACATATACCACAAGCAAAGACAAAAAGGAAGAAACTAGGAGAAAATAATTGCAATATTTGCATAAAATGTTTTTCATACAGCAAATAACTTTCTATAATATATAAAGAGTTTTTTCACATCAAAAATAAAGCAAACTAAAAGGGGCAAAGTGGACAAGAATACAGCTAACATTGATTGAGAGAAAACTATTTGTCAGGCAATATCCTAAGCACTTCACATGTATAAACTCAGCTGATTGTTATTGTAATTCTTTTGATCAGATATATTGTCATCTCCATTTTGCAGGCTGGAAAACTGACACGGAAAATTTTAGAAACTTTCCCAGAGTTATACAGTTAGTAACTGCTAGAATCAAGATTTAAATCTTTACATTCTGATACCAGAACCCAATTTATAGAAAAACAAATAAAAATAGCTAATAAACTTAATAAAAGCTGTTCAAGAGAATGCCAGAATAACTCAACAGGTTGAGTGCTTGTCTTGCAACTGCAAGGTCCAAGTACCAAATCCCAGCCCTGTCCTATGCAAACCCATATGCTGAACTATGGAGCAACTGGTAACTGCCAAGCCCTGAGGTGAAGGTTCTCGCCTCCCACGCAGGAAGCCCACAGTTCAGTTTCTGCCCCACACAGCCCCGCATGCATCTACCTGTGCGGAATGAAACCATGTCACAACTAATAATGCACATCTATGGAGACTGCTCTGGGACCTCCCCACCCCACCCCTGAATTTGTACCCCCCCCTCCACACACACACACACACCTTCTCTCAAACACAATAAAAAAATAAATCTTTATATAAAAAATAAAGTATTCCTTTAAAAAATAGAAAGAAAAGAAAAGCTGTTCGACCTTAATAATGATCAGAGAAATGCAAATACTAAACCACAAAAAATTTCTAAATACCAGGTATTTTTTTTTTAAATCAAGTGGATTACTAAGATCAACATTACCAAAAGTGTAGAGAAACAATTACTCTCATAACTCAGCTATTGGGGATCTCCCTGGTACAGCATTTTTAGAGGAAAATTTGGCAGGGTCCATTAAACTTACAAGGAAATATGCTTTGATCCAACAATTATATTTCCATCCCATAGAAATACTTGGACATGTGCCTAGAAATGCACAAAGTGAAAAACTGAAAATAACTTATATGTCCATCAGTAAGGGAATGGTTAACAAAATTATTATACATCCAATCATAAATTTAATGTAGTAGTACAAAAAAAAATACATGAATGAGTTATGTCTATATGAACTGACATGGAAAGATCTCTAAGACATATCATTAAGTACAAAAAAAGCACATTATGAAATGATATGTATAATCTGATATCATATGTAAATATGTACACATGGTATTCACTTTTTCATTTAACAACAATAAAGTTAACACCTACTACATGCCAGGAACTATTCTATAGAGATAAAGTAGTGGGTCAAATAGACAAAGTCTCTTCCTAAAGCTCACATACTGGTGGGCAGACAGACAATAAACAAGCAAATGAATAAAAGACAGTGTATTAGTTTTCAGCTGTTGCCATAACAAATTACTACATACTTAAAGGCTTAAACAACATAAATTTATTATCTCACGGTTCTATAAATAATAAGCTCAACCTAAGACTCACCTAGAAAGGGTTGCATTTCTTCTGAAGCTGTAGGAAATAATCTGTGTCTTTGCCCAGTGCAGTTGTTGGCAGAATTAGGTTCCTGTAGTTGTAGGACTGAGGTCCCCATGCCTTTATTTATTTATTTATTTACTTACTTACTTACTTATTTGTTTATTTATTTTTATTGTTTTTGACAGAGACAGAGAGAGACAAAGAAAAGGGGGAGGGCCCAGAGCAGTCTCCATAGTTGTATGTCATCAGTTTTTGACATGGTTTCATTCCTCACAGGTGGGCGGGGGCCTCACAGGGCGGGAAATGGGCTGGGGCCTCCCTCAGGGGAGGCATGCCCTCTCGAGCCAGGGGCCAAACCAGGAGGGTGAGAACCAAACTGGGGGCCTCCTGCATAGGAAGCACACCTCGGTTTAGCATATGCATCCACACAGGCTGGGCTGGGATTCAATCTTTGGTCCCCAGGGCTACAAAGTGAGCGCTTAACCCAATGAGCCATCCTGGCTCCCTACCTACCCACCCATGTCTTTATTAACTGCTATCTGAGAGTCATTCTCACCTTCTAGAAGGCACCTGCATTCTCTGGCTGGTGGTCCCCTTCCTCTATCTTCAAAGCCAAGGAATGCAGGTCAAGTCTCTCTCAATCTATGAATCTCTTATCCTCCTCTCTCACCAGCAAGGAACCATACTCCACTTTGAAGGACTTATAGATTAGATTAAGCTTCCACAATATTTCAGGATAACATTAAAGATTAAAAACCTATCTCAAGATCTGTACCTTTAATCTCATCACATTTAGTCCTCTGTGCCATGGAAGCTAACATACTCACAGGTTCCTGGGATTAGGGCATGGACATCTTTGGAGGAGGATGGGGCATTAGCTACCTGAACAGATGGTAATAAAAGCTATTGGGAAAACCAAAAGGGTGATATGAGAAAAAAAAATGGTATGGGATGAAGAGGATGCTCATTTAGATTGTGTCATCAGAAAAGGCCTACCTGAGGAAATGGTACTGGAACTTGGCAGATCAGATAACAATGATACCACCTGAAAGCAGAGCATTCTAAGTATGCATTTAAATATATGAAAAAGGCACAAAAGCTACTCATTGGAGTATTCACCAGCTACCTCCTGAGAGGAATAGAATTCAAGGGTGAAAGAAGATTGTGGATTTGACTCACTAATCTATATCTTTCTGTCTGAATGTTTTACTTGAATAATAGTTTAAAATTACATGTGTTTGTACAGATTTACAAATACAAAAAGAAAAGTGTCTTTTTTTTAGGTCCCATTGAAAAGAAGAGAGTTTAAGTTTTAGGTATTGGTGAAAGTTAGGCAAATTCTGATGTTTTACATACACACATGCCAAAAATAAAAATAAAAGCTTGTCTTGGATTCTATGAGAAAAAAGAAAAACCATTCTAGAAGGGTAACAAATTGATGCCCTTCTACTTCTGAGTCTTTAAGGAGAGTAAACTAGCGAAGTAGACATTTTTACACATCAGCAACCTTGGAAACTTCCCATGGTAATGACCTCTTTATTTTGCTTCTAAGCCCTATCTTGGTACTCACTTGCTGAGTTTCCACCCTCTCTATTGCCCATTGTTTTATGTGGCTTTCCAAGGTGAACACTAAAAACTTCTTGGAGAGGAAAGCAAGCAGAAGAGAAGTTACTTGGTGGGACTGTATAATGTAACAATCTGTCACAGCAAAGGGAAAATACTGGAACGCATTTCTGCTATTCAAGATACAGATAAGGGAGAAATCACAAGAGGACAAATGGAAGTTCCTATCAGTGAACTGAAGTGGAATGGCCACACAGAGGAAAGACAAAAGACCAAAAAAGCTTTCCCAGGACACAGAAAAGCAAAACTTCTAGCAATTTGGTATAGTTTCAAGATCCTGGGATGCAACTGCAGAAAATAGACTTCTTGGGATGTGTGTGTGTGTGTGCGCGCGCGCGCACACGTGCGTGCACACACATGTATGTGCACATACATATGTGATAAAATTACAGCTCATTTGAAATAAAAGTATTACACTGAAAAACAGTAAAAAGCAAGCATTGGCTATAGCTACAAATTAAGGAGTTCAAATTTGTGAGCTAATGACATGTATTTGTTTATTCAGACCCCTGCCTATGGAAGATAGGAATTCTCTGAGTAATGTGTTTATAATGGTGTAATAGGCTTTTCTATTTTAATGTCCTTTCATCACCTCAAGAATGACAAATCCAAAACCGAACAAATCATTGTCTGTTCACAAGTATTTTCTCCTCCCAGCCCTTCCTGCCTCAGATAGAGACACCTTCTTTTCCTCATCATTCAGGCTTGAGAAGCAAGGGTCACTCTTAACACAACCCGCACTTTCAACTAGTCGACCCCTTTAAATCCTTTTTGGAAGTAGGTGAAGTATAAATCATATATAAATAAAGATAACATTTAATCAGCCATCAAGTGTATCATCCACAGTTACGTCGATCTTTTCTTCTTCATTCCCACTGTCAGCCTCTAGTTGAGACTTTTATCCCAGAAACGTGTATGTGAAGCATTTTCTCAGAGAGCTCCTCTGCTCATTGCCTATCATCTCTGTCCAATCTTCCTGTTTCCCCAGCTGGAGAGCATGAACAACAAAGCTCATTGTCATCCCAGGGCCAACTGATGATTCCGAGCCCTTTCCATGTTCGGCTGGGGCTTCAAAGGCAGGAAGAGAGGCTTTCACAATGTATCAGAATTGGGATTATTTATGAAGTCTCAGCACTGCTTAGATGTGTCCACATACGGATCCTAGTCTCTGCTCCTGGGTCTACACAGCCTCTTCTTTTCATAAGGGGAGGTGAAGGAATCTTCTTGCTCCAGGAAGTCTCCTTGAGCTGCACAATTGTCATGTGCAGGTTCCCTTGAAGATCCACACAATTCCTTCCTACTGCTTTTCCTTCCAGGAGAGCTGGCCTAGCAGGACTGAGAAGTGACCATCTTGCCTCCTCAGCCCAGAGACAAAGTGAAGGATGAAACCAAACAAAACCAATCTCATCCACAGTGGGCAAGAACAACTCAGGCCCATGTTGTCTGTGCCCATGCAATAAGAACTCAACTATAGAGAGAGAGAAATGTAGGAGGGAGGAAAGGAAGGAGGAAATCAGTAGTGTCCCGAAGCACAGTTCTGACTGAGTGCAAAAATTTTTATTTTCAAATTAAACCTTACTGTTTTATGTATTGCTTCTTGCAGCAAATATTTTTCAAGCACCCACTATGTATTAAGCACTAAACAAAACAGAAACATTGTCCTCCAAGAGCTTAAGTTCTAGTCTGAAAAATAGATCATTTAAAAAATCAACAAAATTAAGCAAAGTCATGTCAGAAGTGATGTCTACACAGAATTAAAATAGGGTACTGGGACAGGGGACAGGGGCCTCTTTAAATAAAGAAGTCCTGAGTCGGTGACACTTAAGGTGTGTTGGCAGAATGAGGAAGAGTTGGCCGAGACTGCGCACTCAGGTGAATGAATGGTGAGTTCACAATTTTCCCCAATAAAAATGGGTGAGCATGTACTTCACGTTTGTATGTTTTGCTAGAGCTGCCGTTGTAACACAGTGTCACAAACAGGATGACTTAAATGTATTGTCTCACAGTTCTAGAAGCCTGAAGTTCAAGATCAAGGCGTTAACAGGACCGTGTTCCCTGTGATGAAGGCAGAGGACATAAACAATTGGGCCTCTCTCCTAGCTTCTGGCAGCTCGTTGGCTTGTAACGTAACTCCTTCCTTCATGTGGCATTCTCCCTTATGTATACGTCTGTGTCTACCGGTAAATTTCTCCTTTTTGTAAAGACACCAATCATTTTACAATGTCTTTTTTATTCTATTTTATTTATTTATTTATTTATTTATTTATTTATTTATTTATTTATTTATTTATTTATTTGAGAGAAGGTAAAAGAGAAAGAGGGAAGGGGGAAGAGCCCAGAACACAATCTCCATAGTTGTGACATAATTTTATTTCACACAGGTGAATGTGGGGCTGTGTGGGACAGGGACTGAACCAGGAGCCTCCCTCATGGGAGGTGAGAACCTTTACCACTGAATAACCCCATTGGTTACCAGTTGCACCACAGTTCAGCACATGGGGTTGCATGGGCCAGGGCCGGAAATCAAACCTCAGACCTCATGATAGTGAAGCAAGCACTGAATCACTGATCTATCCCAGTGTCCCCTGCCAGTCATTTTGCATTAGAGATCCACCTTGTTTTAGTGTGACCCCATCTTAACTAACTACATCCGCAATGACTCTAAAATTTCCAAATAAGGACATATTCTGAGATACCGGGCATTGGGACTTCAACATATGAATTTGGGGTGGCACAATTCAACCCATAACAATGATTTTGTAAGAAAGGGGTCCATTAAGGTGGGGTGAGAGATAAGATTTACCCGTGGTGATCTGACCAACTCTTTCAGAGCAAGTCTGAGCTTTCTACTGTCACTCCCACATCACCTAACACAGTACATCGTAAATGAACGAATACTTGTTGGTGGTTGATTAATGGTATACTTTACACTACAATTTAAAATGTATGTGTTATTGTGTGGAGGTAGTTTGGGATTAGTTTGTATACCAGCAACAGATCTCATGCTTAGCAGATAAGGAAGTCTTAAATCGTTTCAGGGTCTAATATGATTAGTAACTATTCCCGAAGACCATGGAGGAAAAAATAGCTGGCATCTAACACCGAGCCAGCCCCGCTGTCTCCCAGCCCATACCCCAGAGGCAGTAGAGCTGAGGCGCTCAGGCAGAGCTGGCAGAGGTCACGTTCACTGAAGATCGGAGAAGAGATTGTAGTGAAAGTACAGCTTTGAGAATGAAGCCACCCAGGCCTCAAGGCAGCTCACCCTCCTCTCCCAGCCTGGGGACACACAGCTGCGCCAACCACTTCAGAAGGGTAAATCCCCCCACATCAGAGAAGTGGCCCTTGGCAGCTAAATGGAAACCTGGCCAGCAAGGAAGCAGCTGGTCTTGGCAAACAAAAAACAATGCCCTAGGCAAAAACAAAGCAAGAGGGAGCCTGGAAAAGCTTCCTTCTGAGGAGTCACTCCCTCCATAAACCAGTGTTTTTAATCCAGTAGAAAATTCTAAGCTTGAGTCACAGAATAGTATGACAAATTCTTTCCTTCTAAATTCTCTATGATAAGAAATCCTAGAAAGCTTTTATTATTCCTTTCCAACAATTTGCTCCAATAGTATTTTCCATGTTGTGGCTGGCTGTTTTGCTGTCCAGTATTCTTTTTAGTGTAACGCAGGCAACCGAAGATCTTGTGTAATGTCGTGAAGATTTGTGTTCCATAGAATTGCATTGTTCAATGTTCTTTATCCTTTTTCTATCTTTTTATCTCATGAAATGAACTATTCATGACAAGCTACTTTTCATTGTTGAAAATTATATTTATGTATCCACATAAATACAGCAATCTCTTGTGAAATGTATGCTTAACTTATTTATTAGGTTCTCATTGCACGAGAACTCGTGAACCTGAAATTAGCTATTCATAATGGGTCTACTGATAAGAACAGTAACTACAAATACAAATTGAACAAGATTAGGTGAAATTTTCAAAGAAAGATCTAGTCATAGGTTACAAGGTCTAAACCAGAGGTTTTATCACTCTTGTGATAACAACAATAGCTAGATTTGATTGTTGAGTTTTTACTATGTTATAGACTATGTGTTAAGTGTTTTATAACTAACTTATCTCAAATCATTTCAAAGCCATAATATATATATATATATAGGCTTAGAAACATTACACGTCTTGTCCATGATCACAGCTAGTATTGGCAACAGTTGGGATTCAGACTCTCATTTGTCTAGTTACAAACCCTATGATTAGAACAATATACTACATAGATAAAAACAGTGAAAAATAACACAACTAAAATTATAGCCTAAGATTAAATGTTATAGGAAAAATACCATTACTGCATTCTTTTAAAAAGTTAATTTATAAAAAGGACTTCTGTAAAAATTGGGAAACAATGTTCTGAAGGGTAAACTTAGGCATAGGATTTGAAGCCATGGCCCTTTAGAACTTACTTCAAAACCCAATTGCTTCAAAAATATGATTTTGCTCTATTTTTGAAGGTAAGGTCCAGAAGCACTGGAGACTTATAATGGTAAAAATTACATGATAACCTTTTATGCAACAGGCTTATTGAACACAACATTATGTTAGTGATGCTATTCTAGGAAGAACTAGTCATGCTGGGCTAAATTTTCCAAGAATGCAATTTAAGCCCACAGTAAGGTATATTATAAAATGAATGGAATACTGTGGTTCAAACACAGCCCTCCGAATGGTCCATCTGTGGACCTTATCTCACCAATTCTCATTAAACAGTGATTTCATTTCTCTGCATCATCACAAGTTCCACTCCTGGGTAGTCGTTCAGCTGCCTGGCTAGTCTCACAGCACATGCAAATATGAATTAAAGGCAGCCGCACCACAAGACAGAGGAGAGTTTGCTGATACCCTTCCCAGTGTGAAGCACAAGGCCCGAGCCATCACAGATGGGAAAAAGAAATTGGTGGTCCCAGCAGGCCTTCTGTTTATTACCCCCTACAGCCTCCTTTGGAGCATTGTAGTCACATATGCATGCATACACACACACGCACACACAGATCTAAACCACTTCACCTGCCTTCTACATTCCACATGCTCCCAGAGCCTTCACAAATACCTTGTCACTGACTCTAATTGCTCCCCAGTAAGACATGCAAAAGAACGTATGTTTTCCTCATTAGACATATGGGAAAATTGAAGAGTTAAAGGTAATGATTTGTCCAGAGCTATCAGGAGAATCAAAGATAGAAAACATAGGTAGAATGTTTGTGTCCTCTGACCTCATATAATATGCCATTTGCACCTTTCTTAAGCCTGCATTAGTTTCTACAATATGGTCTGGTTATTTGTAAATTCCTCTTTTCTTCCCATGTGACAATTAGCACCTTAAGGTGAGGGACAATTTCTGGTTTATTTGTACCATGGCATGGTACCCTCTAGAGTAACTGTGTGTTCTGCCTGTGCCTATAGAGAATTATGAGGGTAAACAGGATACAAACAGAGAAGTTGAATGAATCTGGGAGTGTCTGGCAACAGTCCTGTCCACTGGCACAATGGCTGAGCATTAACAGCTTTGTTTTATGGTGCACACATCTTTCATCGGATCTGTTTACAGCTAGTCATCATGAATAGAAAGAGGGGAAATACACCCAATGGCACTTATTGAAGGAGCTAGTGAGAGGTGACGTAATGAGTAAGACAGAAGCCTGCAATGAAAAGCGCTGGCCTCTCTCTACCTCATGTGAGTTGTAAGGAGGCTTCTGGAAGTACTCACCCTTTCCTTCCTGGGTCCCCTGTAGCCCTAAACACTCATTACATATTTGATGTCCCTCCTGAGAGTCACAGATTCACTGGCTGAGATTAGTCCAACCCTGGTCCAAATAGAGATCTGAATGAGTCCTGAACTACCCAGAAATAGTCAGAGTCTGCAGGTGCTTATTCTGTGCTGAAGGCCTAGACTGCAAGTATCAGTTGCCAGCCGTATCGGGAGCTGTGTTGGACCTACCAGTGCAGCTAAGCCGTGGATGACTGTAGCCTGAGCCAACTTCACAGGGAACAGCAGAAACTCCCAGAGGAGCCCAAACAACCACAGAATCATAATAATAAAATGGCAATTATTTGAAGCCACTAAGTTTTGGGGTGTTTTATTACATGGCAATAAATAAGTAACCAGAGCAGTGAGCCTAATGCCAAAAGGAGATAGATTTTGTATAGATGGGTGTCTTTCATGGAGAGGTGAATGGGTATTGCATGTGGAATGACATGAATTAATAGAGGAAGAATGCAGACTAAGGCAACTACTCTACAAAGATGCCCCCCAACCCAGTAAATCATGCCTCCTTGTATCAACGATCTTGTATAGTTTCCTTCCACAATGAAAGTGTGACCAGTGAAATGTGGTAGAAGCCACTCACTGTAACTTCCAAAGTTCTTATTTCATAAGAAACCTTAGAAAAAACAACCAAAGAGTTCTTTGATAGATGACTGGATAAAGAAGCCGTGGTACATTTACACAGTGGATTACTACTCAACGATAAGAAAACATGAAATACAGCCATTTGTGACAACACAGATGGACCTTGAAATCATCATGTCGAGTGAAATAAGCCCAACAGAAAAAAATCAAGAACCATATGACTTCACTTATAGGTGAAATATAAAACTGAAAGTAACAAAGAAACAAAAGCTCATGGACACAATCAATAGTTTAGTGGTTACCTGAGGGTAAGGGGGGAAGGGTGGGGAGGAGGAAGGAGGCATCCACTATATGGTGATGGAAAGAGAACTGACTCTGGGTAGTGAGCACACAATGCAATACATAGATAATGTAACATAGTTTTGAACACCTGATACCTATGTAATTTATCCAACCAATGTCACCTCAATAAATTTAACAATAAAATAGTCAGATAGGAAATTCATACATTTGAAAAAGAAAGAAATCTTACAGTTTTTTCCCTGGAAGAAGCCATCTACTGTGTAACAAGTTAAACTACCCTGAGATGGCCATGGAAGTCCCATGCACGGAGAAAAAGATGTCTAGCCAGCTCTCAGCTACACCAGCCCTCCCAATTAAGGTGGCAAATATGTGAGTGGAAGTCACTTGGGTATACAGCTCAATGAGGTCTTCAAATGACTCCAGCTTCACTGGTGTCTAATTTCAATTGCATAAAATAACCAGGCAAGAACCCATAAGATGAGCCAAGTCAACCCACAAACTTGGAAAGATGGTATGAACTTGTTTTTAAGCCAATAAGTTCAGAGTTGGTTTGTTGTACAGAAATAGGTAACTGAAAAATTAGGTTTATACAATGTAAATATCTCAGACCTTCTGGTTCTCCTGTACACAAACAACACTTTCTGCTTGTGATAAAATGCAAAGCCTGGTATGCCCTCAGTATGACCAAAATATCAAAACAGATGATTTCTATATAAGGTCATAGGAAGAAAAGAATAAGGGAGTGAATGACTTTCTTCCATATATGAAAAGAACTGAGGATATCTGTGAGTTATTTCTAGTACAGTAATGAAAATAAGGTAGCTAGCTATTTAGGTTAAAGAACCATGTAGTTCAAAATGTGTGGACATGGGCAGCCAGCACTAAGTGAGGATAAAATCATCAAGACTTAGACTCCAAGAGCTCACAACAGGCCACTTATCGGGAATTTCCCCCAGACACGTTTTGGATTACAAACCCAGCAAACTGTGTGCAACATCAGAGAAGTTCCTGAAGTATGTAGAAGACTAGATTACACTGGTGAGTTGAACTAGAGGAACAGCTGTAGAAAACTAGTTGTTAGGTGGTCTAAGGAAAGGAAGTGAGCTTAGAAAGCACGGCCAGCAATGCAGGAAACGGAGTTACAGACCTCCACGCCACGGTACAGCTCCCTCTCCAGCCATGCCTCGGCACTGTCATATATTGCCATTTACCCACCTCTCACTTAGGTGCATATGTCCTTCCTCACTGGCACCCACTCATCCTCAATTTGGGGGGACATTTCTGATATCAATAAAGGCACTTTTTACTAAGTGTGTTGCCAGGCATGATTTAATTCTGTAACTTAGAGGCATTGTGTAATAGTTCAGAAGGTAGGTTCTAAAGTCAGGTTGACCTAAATTCAAAACCCTGCTCTGCCACTTATTAGCTATGAGGACATGGATAAGTCATTTCACTTGTCTGAGCCTCAGTTTCCCCATTGGTAAAATGAGGATAATAAATGTGCCTATATAATGCTTAGAACATGGAACATACTCCACTATTAGGTATTATATTATTCTTCAGAAATAATGTATGTATTTCCTTACCCCTTCTTTCTGGTAGGATTTACACATATGGAACTAAAATTACTAAAGGAGAGAGAGACCCATTCAGCCTAATGCCCCACAAGATCATTAGCCTAGGTCCAAAAATAACTAAATTATGTTGCAAATATTTTATCTTAACTCTGAAGGAATCTTTCTTCATCTCCATTCCTTTCACTCCACCCTCAGCCACCTGAGAGGTAGCAGAGAGCCAGAGAGCAGGACTGACCACCTGCACAAGGAGAAGTGAGAATCTAGGGGTGATTAACAGAGGAGGAAATGAGGGGCACAGAAAAGGGTGAAGGGATGGGGAAGCCGGGATGGCTCAGTGGGTTAAGCGCTCACTTTGCAGCGCTGGAGACCGAGGATCGAGTCCCAGCCCCGGCCCGTGTGGAACCGTGTGCTGAGCTGGGAGCTCCCCCAGTTCAGTTCTCTCTCTGTCTCTGTCTCTGTATCTCTCTCTCTGTCAAAAATAAAAATAAATAAATAAAAATATATTTTTTAAAAAAAAATTCTAAAAGAAAAGGGTGAAGGGGTCCAATGAGAAAGAAGTTCCTCTGTCTATGACAGAGAGATTAACTGAGGCCCACGCCAGTGAAGCAAATGGTTGGAGGCACAGGCAGTAGAACTGAGCAGAGAACTTACCCAATGGTTAGTTCCCCTTAAGAGCTCCAAAAATGGTTTGGAATGTATTGTTTAAATTCCAAATGCAAGGCATCTTGGATCTTAGAGTGAGTGCATGGCTGGCTAACAGCAATACCACTTGCAGCAATAGCGTGCAGGGCCCACTGTGGTGTGTTCCACATAGTGTAAAACACAAATCACAATAAGTCATTGCCAGACCACAGATCTTCATTTGGAATGGAGAGAGTAAATGTACTTCCTGCATTTATTTGTCCCAGCAACGTCAGACATTCCTGATGAACATTCTTCTGTGGCCTCATGGTGCCTAGTTCAAGCTGGAAACACTTCTGGCTCTGACTCTAGCCATATGTTTTCCATTATTTCTACTGCCCAGCCTCAAACCAGCCAAGCTTGGAGAAACCCTGTCCCCACAGAAACTATCTAGAAGTTTTCTGGCGCAAGCACCTTTTAAGCTATCAGCCTTTCTTGGTTATAGTTATCTTGAAGATGCTCCCTGGTTTCACTCTGCTCCAATGAGGCCCACAGATTTCTGGTTAATAACTAGTGTATTACTCAACTTGGGCTGTTAGAACAAAATACCATAGATTGAGTGGCTTAAACAACAGAACTTTATTTTCTGACAGTTGTGAAGGCTGAAAGTCCTAGATCAATGTGTCAACCAATTCAGTTCTAGTGAGAACTTTCTGGCTCATAGACAGCACTTTCTTGTTGTGTCATGGGATTTCTCCACTCCCACCCCTCTCTCTTTTCTCTTCTTATAAAACCACAATCCTCTCAGATTAGGGCCCCACTATAATGACCGAATTTCATCTTGGTGACCTCCTACAGACCATATCTCCAGATACAGTAACATTGGGTAACCCAATACTTGAATTAGGGTAGGGGTGGGGAGCAAGGAGCAGACTCAAATATTCAGGCCTTAGCATCAAGATTGGCTAGGTGTTTTTCATTTCTTTTCCAGGACTCTTTCTTCTGCCTGTCCCTTGACACATTTCATGTGTCCTTGCCTCTGTTACCTAAGTCCTCTTGGCTACCAAACAATATTAAGAACAAGCTTCAGAGCATCAATAAGCTAAAAATTCCTCACAAGGGATACGGTTTGTCATCACCAAGAACATCACATTTTGTTTCAGTTGACTCCCTCAACCAGTGTGGTTAGCCTCTTTTACTAGGTGAGGAAAGTAAGGCTAAGAAAGGTTGAATGTCTTTGTCCAAGTTTACATAGCCAGCAAGTAGCAGAGCAGAACTCAGGCTACATAAGGTGGAGACCAAAGTCTAGATTGGGGGCATCCAACCTTTTGGCTTCTGTGGGCCACATTGGATGAAGAAGAATTGGGTTTTCATAAAATACATTAACACTAACGATAGCTGATAAGCTAACAACAACAAAAAAAAAATGGCACAAAAACATCTCATGTTTTAGGAGTTTGTGTTGGACCGCATTCAAAGCCTTTCTGGGCTACATATGGTCTTCAGGTTGCAGGTTGAACAGGCTTAAGCTAGATATCCACAAATTTCCACTTTTCCTTTCTACCACAGCTGCCACTACCAAGGTTTATCATTTCATTTCTCACCAAGACTAGTGAGATGGCATCCTCACTCATCTTCCTGGCTCCAGTGTTACTCTTTGCCAATCACCTGCCAGGGCATGTTCTAATTATACTTATGTTATTTCTCTACTGAAGTATTTAGAAGCAGTAACATATAGCAACAAGCACACTCAACACACAAATATTGGTTTCCCAACACTATTCTCCACTAAAAGGAACCAAGACTCATTGGAGAAATGGTTGATTCTAGAGCTGAGACAAAAAATACACAATATGAACCTGAAACATCTTGTGATGTCAAAAGCAGGGAAGTGCTCAAAACACACAAACACACACATACTTACAATGATAGCATGTGTCAGAACAACACAGGAGACAATCTGAAAGAATGCCCCATGGCTAAAACAAGAATAATTTGAGAAACAGAATAAATAACAATAGTATTGATTATAACTAAAAAATACCCAAAGAATTAATAGGTATCCATAAGTCCCTAGTGATATAAATAAGTAACTTAATAAATAAATAAGGGGGAAGGAACAAAACTTCCTTACAGAATAATTCCTAATAATACATGTAAAAGGAATGAGAAAAACAGGGAATCACCAAAGGAATACCATGTTAATCATGGCAGGCAAGATCCACTGATGAATATTAAAATTAGAAAGTGAAACACTAAGGAGAAACAAGATACTCATATTTGTAGGGCCTCAAATTATCTCTGCAATAATATTTATTAATTATTGTGGTGGTTTTAACATACATCCACAAGTTCTTTGATACTCCTCTCCCCAGGAAGTAGAGCTTATGACCCCTCCCTTTGAGTGTGAACTAGACTTAATGACTCACTTCTAAAGAATGGTGTCTTAGTTTGGGCTGCTTTAACAGAATATCATAGACTTGGTGCCTTATAAACAACAGAAATTTTATTTCTCACAGTACTAGAGGCTAATGTCTGAGCTCAAGGCACTGACAATTCGGTGTCTGGTAAGAACCACTTCCTGGTCCATAGAAGGCCATCTTCTCACTGTGTCCTCACATGATAGACTGGGCAAGAGATCTCTATGGGGTCTCTTTTATAAAAGTACTAATTTCATTCACAAAGGTTTCAACCTCATGACCTAATCACCTCCTAAAGACCTCACCTCCCAGTACCATCAACTTGGGGTTTAGGAGTTCAATGTGTGAATTTTGGGGGAACACTAATATTCCATTCACAATAAATGGAGTATGAAAAGGGAAAAGTGGTAACATAGCAACGGAATACCACTTGATTAAGTGGTCAAGATCAACAACACCAGAAGTAAGTCATGCTCATGTCACGTCTCCTTTGATATGATGCACTGGTGGTGTATCTGCTTCCCCCAAATCCATAACCCAATCTAATCACAAGAAAATATCAGATAAACCCAAATCCAAAGACATTCTACAAATACCTGACCCTTACTCTTCAAGACTGTCAAGTTTATAAAGAACAAAGAAAGATTGAGGAACTATAGCAACGTAGAGGAATGTAAGATGTCATAACCACTAATAAATGTAATGTGGGATCTTGAATGGATACTGGAAGAGAGAAAGAACAATAATAGAGAAACTAGTGAAATGTGAATAAAATCTGTGGTTTAGTTTAAAAATGAATAAACTTCCAATTTCTAAGCAGCAAAGTACAAACTCCTGAGTTGGGCACACAAAGCCCTCTAAAAGTAATTCAGATACATGCCTCTTCTGCCCTCTCTTGACAGGTCTCATTTTGTTCTCTACTTTTCAGCCGCACTGAACTGAGTGAGGGCCCCTCTGTAAGCTACGCCAGTCTCATCTGCTTGTCTTTTCTCTTATTTCACCCTCTGCCTACAATGTTTTCTCCCTTCTGTTCCATGTGCCTACTTGTTTATTTGATGTTTATATTTTTAAAGTTCAGTCCAAGAATTACTTCCTCAATATATTTTCTTTTTGACCATCTTCAGATCCCAATGGCCTCTCACTCTCTCTCTTTCTCTCTCTCTCTCTCTCTCTCTCTCTTTTACCTTGATATCAGGAATACCATACTTGCATTCATTAGAATCTATAGCATATTAGTGCATTTCTTTAAATGACTGTATCTTCCTCTTCTAGATAATAAAAATTTTAAGAGCCTGACCTTACTCATTTTTTATAGCCTCGGAGCTTACTATACACTTGATACATCCTAAGTGAATAATAAATTAACCAATTAATTCATGAGTCATGAGCAAACCCACACTAGAAATCTATTGGCTAGAAATGATAAATGTGTAAATTCATCTTAGCTCTGCATATGTTTCAAGAAAGTTTTTATTTAAGGTTTCAAAATACTTTATAAGAATAAAAACATCCATTTTTAAATACATCTTGAGGTCAGCAGACATCGCAGTAGAAATCCAAGGCTGTCCACAAATGAGCCAGCCTCATGGAGGGCCCAGGCCCTGGAGCTCACCTCTGAACCCTTCTCCTTCCCAATTACTCCATCAGCTCAATTAAAATAGCCCACACGGAGCCACACTGGGCCTCCTTTAAATGTATGGCCTTCATTTCAGTCATCTCTGTACCTTCAAGTTATATACCTTTCAAAATTCTCCCAAATCAATCAAGTTGCTCCATATCATACCTGCAAAGTCAAAACTCCTTTCTTATGGCATCTTTCACCAAACTTCTCATACAAATTTTTAGTTCACTGCCATGAACCTGGGCAGCTTTATGAATTCTGTTTTCCTCCTCACAGTGTGAGCATTTGAGTGAGTATTCAGTGATACATCTGCATTAGTTGTGGGAATAGGCACTCTCATATGAATAGTGATGCAGGAATTCACACACTGCCTAAGAAAACATGATAGAAGATGTTCTTTTCTGTTGTTGTTGTTGTTTTGTTTTGTTTTGTTTTGTTTCAGGTGTAAAAAACCACATACTGATAAGACATTTACATGCCTCACAAAGTGATAACCACAAAGAGTCTACTACCCATCTGACACCATACATAGCTATTACAATGCCATTGACTGTGAGGTGTGATCAAAAGTTACAATGAATGTTTAAATTTTAAGAAATTATTACAGTACTATACATTGCCATTGATCCTCCTCAAAATACTCTCCCTCACTTTGAACACACTTATTCCATTGTTCTTACTACTTTCTGAAACAGTGCTGGAAATCCTTTCGTGAATGTCTTTAGTTGCACTGTTATGGCTGCTTCATTGTCCTAAACTGATTCAAAAGGTTTACTTTTCATGGTCATTTTGGCTTTGAGGAAAAGTGAGAAGTCCCACAGTTCCAGATCCGGTGAATAAGATGGGTGAGGGCACATCATAATATTTTTATTTGATAGAAATTTCCAAACCAGGAGCAATGTGTGACCTGAATTGATTCAGGTATGATAAAAAATAGTGAATGTTCACATTTTTTAAATTTTATTACAGTAACAGACACATTGTTTGAAGCAAGTGGGGGTCTTTTGAGGAGAATTAATGGTAATTTGTTTTTTACCCTAATAAAATTTTTTATTTAAACATTCACTGTATCTTTTGACCACACTTCACATATGATAGAAACTGTTCTTCTCAAGGTATGTGAAGCACATATGTGTGTTCTGACACAAAGATAGTATCTAAAGTTAAGCAAGATAGTGTCATAAAGTATAGGTTGGAATGGAGACAAGATAAGGTTTGTTGATATAACCATAATCAACAAGTTTATCTATTGAGTACCTGTTGCATGGCTACATACAAAACATTGTGCTAAAATTGTGGTACAGTACAGTACAAAGGCTTAACTTTTTCTACCATAACAGGAAGAGAGATCTAGACTCAGAGACCACTCATCTCCCTTTAAAGAGATGAGTAACACTACAAAAAATATGAATAAAGCTCAGCTTCATAGTTCTCCATTCCTCTCATCCCAGAGGCTGCAAGACAATAAAGTTAGGTCCCAGGGCATCATTTGACAGAGTGGAAGAAACATACACTACAACTGTCCCAGCCTGTAACCAGGGCTCAGAACTTAAAATGTTCCCATCAGTCTCAGTCTGGCCATCAAAGAACCGGCTTCCCCCTGCAGTTCTTTCCCACTGCCTGGGAAATAGGGACCTTTTCTCACATTGGCCAATTTCTTCTTAGAATGTAGACAACGGAGCGAGTAACTAGTTGCTATTGCTCAACTACCTTATCTAACTTATGAGGAAAACATTTACCGGTAGTAAATCAGAGCAATCTTTCAATTTAGTCCATTCAGTTGTATCCATCTTGCTTACCACTATAAACTTCTCTTTTGACTCATGAAATCTTTTGAACCAATACATGATCACTGTCTGAGTCATCAATGTTATTACAAGACTGACAGCTGTCTCTTCCAAATACATAGGAAAAAAGACATCTGACGGGGATTTCTCACATTCAAGCGTTCCTTTTTATCTCAGTCCCCAAGTTTCAACAATTGCAAAGATAATTTTAAGAAAAATACTCTACAACTTTGATAAATAAGTGCTCTAGCAGTTGAGAGAAGGAAAGTTTAAAGAGAAGTTGAGTCTTCAGCTTACCTTTGAAGAACAAATGGACTTATGATGGTGTTGAGAAAGAGAACAGACAGATCATACTGGTAGGTCAAAGACACAGGCAGGAATGCATATGGTGGTTTCAATGTATTCACAGACTCTCTGAAGCAGAGGCTGTGTGCTGGGGCAATGGGAAACACAGTTAGAAAGCAGGTTGATTGTGTATAGGGAAGGTCTGCGATACCAGGAAAGAGATGTTCCTCTGTAAACATGGGGATGAGAATCCTTTATGATCTGTGTTCAGAGGAGGGCTATATCAGGAGTCATATCTTAAAAAGCAGAAGTATGCGGCCTGGATGACAGAAGATGCAGGTAAGTCGTGGAGACTAAGTGACTCCCAAAGTAACCAAGGGAATAGTTTTCTAAAGAGCAGATGAAAGACCCTGGAGCCAGCTGCCTGGGTTTGAATTCTGTCTCTCACATTAGCTATATGACTTTAGGGAAATAAGCTTTTTAAATTAGGAAAACTTAGGAAGCCAGGTTGGCTCAGTGGATAAAGAACTCGCTTTGCAGCCCTGGCCCATGTGGACCCATATGCTGAACTGAGGTGTGCTTCCCATGCGGGAGGCCCCCATCTCGGTTCTCGCCCCCTGGTTCAGACCCTGGCTTGAGGGGGCCGTGCCTCCCATGAAGGAGGCCCCAACCCAGTTCCTGCCCTGCACAGCCCCTGCGCACTTCTGTGGAACAAAACCATGTCAAAAACTGATGATGTACAACTATAGAGACTGCTCTGGGCCCTCCCCTTCTCTCTGTCCATCAAAAATAAGCTGACCAGACGTCCCGCTTTTGGCGGGACAGTCCCGATTTTTAACAATTTGTCCCATGTCCCATGGCGTTTTAAAAAAGTCCCGATTTTTGGAAAGAATGCACGACAAGCTAGGGAAC
>PVKE010001496.1:0-98853 GCA_004027555.1 Craseonycteris thonglongyai
GTTTGGTTTATGTGCTGGATTACATTGATTGATTTGCGTATGTTGAACCATCCTTGTGCCCCTGGGATGAATCCCACTTGGTCATGGTGAATAATCTTTTTAATGCATTGTTGTATTCTGTTAGCTAAAATTTTATTTAAGATTTTTGCATCAGTGTTCATCAGTGAGATTGGCCTATAGTTTTCTTTTTTGGTATTGTCTTTCCAGGTTTTGGTATTAGGATATTAGCTTCATAGAAAGAGTTGGGTAGTACTGTCTCCTCTTGAATTTTCTGGAGTAGTTTGAGGAGGATGGGCGTTAGTTCTTCTTTGAATGACTGGTAGAATTCATTGGTAAAGCCATCTGGTCCAGACCTTTTGCCTTTGGGCTATTTTTGGATAATTGTTTCAAGTTCTGTACTGTTGATTGGTCTATTGAGGTTATCCAAATCTTCTTGGTTCAGTTTAGGTAAACTATATGTTTCTAGAAATTTGTACATTTCCTCTAGGTTGTCAAATTTGTTGGCATAGAGTCTTTCATAATAATCTCTTATGATTGTTTGTATTTCTGCAGCATCAGTTGTAATCTCTCCCCTATCGTCCCGTGTTCTGGAAATATGAGCTTTTTCTCTTTGTCCTTTGGTGAGCCTAGCCAGTGGTTTGTCGATTTTATTGAGGTTTTCAAAGAACCAGCTCTTTGTGGCATTAATTTTATCTATTGTTTTTCTATTCTGAAGGAAATACATTTCATAATGAAATGGATTGATTCCCCCTCTTCCCTGATTAGTTCATGCATCCATAGTATTCTATAGGACTCAGCATAAATCTCTAAACTTAAAATAGTTACAAGCTTGAGAAATGCTGATGTCATAAATAAATAGAAGAGAATCAAATGGATTTTGTTGTAGCAATACCACTTAACTCTTTAATTTCTTTGAGTGTCATATCAAAAATATGTGTAAGATAGGGAAAGACCAGAAAACTTACTGTCAGTGAATAAGGGAGGATTCAGGGAGGGAAAAAGATATGCCTTTTTTGGCTATGTGGAAGAAGGGGGATTCTGCAAAAGAATATAGGAAAGGAGGCCCATCATGAGGCCATTACTGTAAGCACTCTTCACAGGAAGGTCATTTTTAAGAAATAATATATTTAGAGATTTGGAATCTTGGTGTTTGTACCTTAAAACATCCATGCCCATGTACTTGACTCGTTAGATTAGAAATTCTATAGGATTACACAAACACCAGTGTGAAGGAAGCCTTTGAAATAGTAACATAGAAAACATAAGTCAGTCTAAATTGCAATATTCAGTGTTAGGCTTGTAGACAAAGAATTATGACTCTCCCTTATGCAACATAACATGCAGGAAGTACCTTGGGTAAAACTGGTGTTTAGTAAATATTTTAATTTAAAAGAATACATTGTCGGGGATGCCAGGATTGCAGTTGAGCGCCTTTTGTAGACCAGAGACGGAGGATCGAGCCCTGGTCCGTGAACTGGGGTGTGCCCTCAGTTTGGTTCTCACTGGGGCGAGCCTCCTATGTGGGAGGCCCCTGGCTTGCAGGGGCATGCCTCCCATGCAGGAGGCCCCCAGCCTATTCCTATACTGTGCAGCCCTGAACCCCTGCCCCTAGCCGATTCTTGCACTGCGTGGCCTCACACCCACCTGTGCAATGAAGCTATGTAGAAAACTAATGATGTTGCACTATGGAGACTAATCGGGGCCCTCCCCCTTCTCTCTGTCTGTCTCTGTCTCTCTATGTCAAAAAAAAAGAACACCTAACTAAAAAATAAAAATTATTAAAATAAAACAAACCAAAAACCCTTGTCAAAAAATACATGTAGGGAAGCTGGGATGGCTCAGTGGGTTGAGCGCTCACTTTGCAGCTCCGGGGACCAGGGATCGAGGCCCGGCCCCGGCCCGTGCGGAACCATGTGCTGAACTGGGAACTCCCCCAGTTCAGTTCTCTCTCTGCCTCTGTCTCTGTCTCTGTCTCTGTCTCTCTCTCTCTGTCAAAAATAAATAAATAAATAAATAAATAAAATAAAATAAAAATACATGTAACAATTCTGCTAACTATATTTGCATCCATTCTGTCTTCCTTCTGTTATAGTCTGGTTTGCCTTACCCCTCCACTGAAACCACTCTCAATGGGATCACAGTACCCTAAATATCACTAAATCCAGTGGACATTTAAAAATCTTTGGCTTCTTGTTATCTTTTTTGTTGCACTTGACCGCTCTTCTCTTTCATCTTGTCTTTGCTAGATTTTCTGGAAGATTAAGCTTTTTTAATTTTTCTTCAACCTCTCTGCTTGTTTTCCCAGTTTACTTTGCAGGATCCTCTTTCTTAACCCATTTCCTAAATATTGGTGTTTATCAGAGTTCTGTTTTAGGCCTCTTTTCATTTTACTCTACCTAAGTTCCCAAAGACCCTTTCTCCTCATTCCTGTGGCTTCATTTCCCATCTCTATCTATAGCATTGATGGCTCTCCTAAGCTCTGGAATTTCCAGCTGCCTCCTAGACACCCCCACCTAGATGTCTGCTCAGATGTATTCTTTGGAACTGAACTCCCCATCTTCCCTCTAACCAGCTTCTCCAGTTTTCTCTATCTCAGTAAATGGTACCACTGTCTAAGCCGTTGCCTAAGCCAGCACCTGGGAGTCACTCTTCATTCTTTCTATGCTTTACCTCTCATGATGCCAGTTGATTCTGTTTCCTAATATATTACAAGAATCCATCAGCTTCTAACTGTTCTCAATGTCACCTTCCTTGCCAAACCAATTTCTCTTGCTTTTCTTCCTCATAACAAAACTCTGCCCGAGTTTCGCTCTTATTACATGTTCAACCTGACAGCAGGAGTGTCCACTAAAACTTCTAATCCCATGGTGGCTCCCTTGCTTAAAATCTTTCAGTGGTTTCACATTACCCCTGAGATAAGTTTCAGACTCTCACATTAATTACAAGACACTTTGGATCCCACTCTACTTATCTGTGTAGCCTTATCTCTAGCTCATCACCCAGGCACACTACACTAAAGCTAAAGCAGCTTTTCTTTTTCCGATCCTCTTGTATCTCAAATATGGGTGCTTGTACTCTGACCTCTGCTTTTTAAAAAAGAATCATTCACATGCCTTTGTCTTTGCCTGGAACATTTTGCCTAGTTAACTTCTATGCCTTCTGGTATCAGCTTTAAATAGCACTTCCTCAGCTGGCCTGCCTTGAATCTCCAGGTTAGATTCTTTTACAAGCTCAAATAGCACAGTGCATTCATTTCCTCTGTCATGCAACTTGTCACACTTTAATTGCATGTGTCTTTCATGGTAAGCTTAGTGAGGACCAGGAATCATCTTTAACTAGATGTGTGCTTTCTTTATCCCTAGTGCCTAACACTTATGTGAGCATATGCGGCATCTTTGAATACGTTGACCATTTTAATTTATTGTGACTTCAAATTGACTTGGTTTTTCCTCTTTAGTGTCTCAATGAGATCCTGGAGTCAGCAGATGCACCTTTAGAAGTCACTGAAGGATTCATACAGTCAATTTCTCTGTCAGTTCCATGGGGCTCCTTGCTACAGGATCATTGTGCACTGGAAGTGAAAGGGTTAGAAATGGTCTTCCGACCTAGACCTCGCCTGGGTAAGTGTCTTATGTGTTTTTGTTTCCATTTTTATTTTTCAGAGATTGGGAAAGTAACTTAATTACATTAAATTCAGTATTTAATTTATTATTTTGTGTTGTATTTTTGAGATTTAAAATACTAGGACTTGGGTCTATGTAGGGTGTGTGTGATTGATTATACCTTTAGAGTAATTTCTCTCTCTATTTACACTATTTACTCACTGGAACTTTAGTATGCAGGTGCTTGGTTTAATTGTTACCAGTTAGCTATTGTGTTTTAAAGATTTAAAGTATTGTGCCAGAAAGCAAGGAAGTGCTCAAAAATTGATGAAGAAACATTAAAAGGACACAGAACTGGTCTTGAAAGGGCTCCCATTGGCAAAATCTGGAAAAGCTTGAATATTGAAAATAATCATGACAATTATAGATTATAACACACTAAGGTAAAAAAGAACAAAACACCATAAGTCCACATTGATACAAATAAATTATGTAAGGAGGACAGAGGGAAGGGAAAACTTCATTGCAGAATACCTGCTTATAAACATCAAAAAAATGACAGAATTTGCCATGTTTTTGGCTACTACAATAAAAAAATTGATACAGATCAGAGTTATCAATGATTGCTAATACCATACGGTGAAGGGTTGTTGAGGAGCTTAATATTTAGATAGTTTCAAAATATCTCGCACTGATTATGTGTTACTTACAAAGAGGGGAGGGCAGGAGAGAGAGAATTTCATAAATCAGTAAAATGATGGTAAGTCATCTTAAATTATGAACTTCTTTTTTCATTGACAAGTGATGTTTTTAAAGATATACTTAAAGAATTATAATCACAAGTTCTGTCTGAAACACCAAAGTTTAAATTATGCTTACTAGAATTATAGTACCTATATTTTGAAAATTAGTAATCAGTGTATGGAAATCTTCCTTAATAATCTAATATTTAATTAACAAGAATATTTTATCTTTTAACTATGATGAATAGATAGAATACTTTCCTATGGAGAGTGAAATAGTTTCTCCTTACTTTAAAAATACTTTGTTAGAAGGGCTTTTGAATTCCATTTTGGAAGGTAGTATTCTAGTAATCTTTGTCAGTTTGTTTTGAGTGACATAAGAAAGTGTGGTGGACTTTTCTCATGAGGGAAAATGTGGAAAGGATTTTTCAGTTCATGTATTTCTTCTTCCAAGGATGCTCTTCTGTTTTATCTACACTTATACTAATCTTCTAAAGCCTGGATCAGCTGCTACCTCTACTAGATTTCCTGTTAATTCGTTCAGCTAGAAGAATTCAGCTCTTAGCTGTCATAATGTTTTCTGTTGACACTTAATAGTTACCTACTAATTCTGCCTAACTTTATTTCATTTCTTCTACTATATTGAGACTTTCTGAGGGCAGAATTAATGATTATTTTATTTTTCCATTCCCAAGCAGTATCAGCTGAGGCCAGCAGGTCAAATCTGGTCTATCACCTGTTTATATAAATAAATTTTTATTGGAACAGCACCATACTTGTTTATTTATTTGTTCTCTCTGGCTGCTTTTCTACTAGAGTGAAAGATTTGAGTAATTGTGATAGAGACCATAAAGTATTTACCGTACTATCTGATCCTTCACAGGAAGTTTGTCACCCCCTGCCCTACAGTATTTTGAACTGTGCTGTGTGTATAAAATACCCATTAAATACTTGTTGAATGAATATGTGAATTCATATTTGGCAGATATATATCATAGACTGAGAGTACATGTCTGTACTTTTTCTGCAATCTGCTTTTTTCCCCTTCTCAGTCATAAGATGATGCTTAAATCTCAAGAGTAATTTCTAGAATATTATATCGCTGGGTAACACCAGGTATTAAATATCTTGTGAAGGGTTAAGAATTTATTTAAAATGTGTTATTTTAAGAAATGACTTTGTTGCAACTATGAGAAATTATTTAGGATTAATCTATGTTTTCTGTAGCAACTGGTTCTGAGCCTATGTATTGGTCAAGTTTCATGACCAGCAGTATGCAACTGGCAAAAGAATGTCTTAGCCAGAAACTAACAGATGAACAAGGAGAAGGATCTCAGCCATTTGAAGGACTTGAAAAATTTGCTGAAACCATTGAAACAGGTTTGGTATAATTATTTTTTTAAAATCTAGGTTTTATGTAGTAAGCTTTATTTATAAGGAAAAGCCATTGGAGCGATTTTTAAATGAACTGTTCTTCAGAAGTTTAGAATTGAGGTTCTTTAGAATATTGTATTAGATTTAATGATATACTCTTTTGTACCTCAGTTTCTCCTTTGTTTATTTTATTATGCTTGCATAATGAAGGAATTAGAATTCAGCAGATGGTATTAGGCACTGCTCCAAGTGTCTTTTGAGATGTAACAGGGGTAAGTGCTTAGTAAGGCAAAATATTTATTACAGAACTTGAGATTTTGGGATTTTTAAGGAAAGGAAATCAGTTTTATTTTGTAAGTTTTTATTAAAGGAATTTAGTATTCTCTCAGTTAAAATTTTTATTTTGCATACATGTGTTCTCTTATATTGCCTTTTACTCTAGTACTGAGAAGAGTAAAAGTCACTTTTATAGATACTGTCCTGAGAATTGAACATGTGCCAGAAAATTCCAAAACTGGAACTGCACTTGAGATTCGAATAGAAAGGTAAGACTTCTTATATCTGAAAACAAATGATCCTATTCTTTATCTTTGTGAATAATAAAATCTAACTCTTACCTTAGATTTTAGGATGATTTTGGAGATGAGAGGTGATGATATTACTGTATCGCACAATTTCAAACTAAAGTGCTGCTCTCCAATTTATGTTCCAATCTCATACTGAAAACTGAAAGTACCAGTTGGGGTATAATTAATATATAATATGTATTGAATGCAAACCAAGTAATTCTCCTTTAGTTAATATCAAATCAAAACAATGGAAATTTGAGTGCAATCAAATTTAAGGAATTCTCGTTAAGAGAGGTTTCAGTTTTTTTCATGTAAGCAATGTACTATATACCGTAGGCGTATCTCATTAACCTGAGAGATTGCTTTGCTTTGCTGTGTTTTCTTCAAGTGCTGCTTTAGTGAGAAAGGCTAAGACTATCATTTTCTTAGAGGATTTTGTGAGGGTATTTTGATGTCAATATGTGCAATAGTGATTTACTTAAAAGATATAAACATATCACTTAATAGTTTTCTGTGTCTACCCACAGGGAGACCCTATAAATAGCTTTAAGATAGGAATTGATTTACTTACACGAGTGTTGATTTGAGGTAGTAACTGTGCACCTGTTGTTTTATGGCATATGAACAGCCAACAGAAATAAGCAGAATGTATGTACACTAAGCACCAAAGATGCTTATTTATGCATCTGTGGGGGACCTTTGCCAAATTTTAAGCAGGCATGTTATAGTTAGTCTTCCACAAAACATACCTTATTAGTGAAAGTTACTGTTAATAGATCTTTGAAATTAGGTTGCATTACCTTAAATGATATGTTAAATATTATTGAAAATTTCATGCACTTAGAACTTTATTTTGTTTAAACTGAAGATTAGTCATGAATTTGTAGAATAGTCATACGAGTTCAAGAAATGTGATTCATGGTGGACTTATAACTTGGAGCCAAATGCTTTCTGTTACCCAGAGATGCTTGTGAGGAACATAGGAATTGTTTTCTGGGAAGCTAACTTTAGGGAGTTGCTGATTTTTTTCCCCCTGAATTTAGGAGCCTCATGAAATAATCCTTCCTGGGGTTAAGGCCTCTTCATGAAAATATTTACCTGGAATATTGTCCACATTACTAACATATTCTAAGGAAGTGGTGTCCAACCTTTTGGCTTCCCTGTGCCACATTGGAGAATTGTCTTGGGCCACACATAAAATACAGTAACTAACAATAGCTGATGAGCTTAATAAAAGTCACAAAAAAATCTCATAATGTTTTAAGAATTTTCATTGGGTGGGCCACATTCAAAATGGTCTTGGGCTGCAAGTTGGACATGACTGAGTAAAGTGTATTAACACTTGAAAAATCCTTTTAAAATAAAAAGTCCATGTGCCTTTCTTATAATTGCAAGTAGATTTTTGTAGGAGTTCTATGCAAATGCTCTTTTTGTTTTTAACTTTCAGAACTGTATACTGTGATGAAACTGCTGATGAATCCTCAGGAATTAATGTACATCAGCCCACAGCTTTTGCCCACAAGTTACTTCAGCTCTCTGGAGTGTCTCTCTTCTGGGATGAGTTTTCTGCATCAGCAAAATCTTCCCCAGTATGTTCAACTGCACCAGTGGTAAGAAAAACAAAACCTAAATCATAGCTTTTTAAAAGGTTTAAATGAGAGCTGTTACATTTTGCTAGGATATACTCATATAATAAGTGTTAATGAGATTCCATCTGATCTGGAAGTTAACATAAATAATCAATAATGGGAACATACATTTCAGAGATTTTGAAAACACTCATATCTATAATTAATTCCTTTCAATTTTGCTGTGTATTAATTTGGTAGAGAGACATTAGGTCCTGTGTCTTGTGTAGAAAATGGAATATTAACATCTAATGTCCTTATAAATAAACACAGGAAATCACGCAGTGTTCACAGTTATCCCACATAGTGAATGGATTGCTGAAAACATATTTTGCAAATCATATCTTAAAACTGCTTTATAATTAAGGAGCTGTTTGCTAATTCTCTCCAAGAGCAGAGAATCCTTTTATATCTCAAAATCAGTCATTCTCTAATTTACCTTTTATGTTATTTCACAGGTCAGATTTTCTTAATTATATGTCTCTTAAGTTTTCTTATTGCTGTAATTTATAAACTGTGCTTTTTCCATAAAGCCCTTTTTCATGATTTGCCTTTATTAACAAGGTACTATGTTGACATACTGCTGTGTTTCATGTTATAAGATGCTGGTTTATTTATTGTAACACAATACAGTTGTGCATGTCAAATATTTTATTCTTCTTAAGCTGACATTTATATTTTATATTTCAATTTATTTTCAGTTAAGCACTATTCTTGTTGCATTATTGTAGGAAACTGAGCCAAAGCTGTCACCTAGCTGGAATCCCCGAATTGTGTGTGAGCCACACCCACAACTAACTAGGAATTTACAGGAGATGGCGCCCTCTGACCCAGTGCAGATTGGAGGGCTGATGGGTAGGCTCGAGCTGAGTCTTACCCTGAAACAGAATGAAGTACTTCCTGGAGCTAAGGTCAGTGCTTATTTTATTTTCTATAATGAAGAGTAAAACAAAACTACAAGCCTTTCCCTCTGTGCAGTGGATGACTCACTGATGATCACTGTAGGGTGTTGGTATCCTGGCCTGTGGTACCCACTGTCCTGGAATCAGCATTTTCACTCTCTGTTGGTGCCTGTGCACTTAGATCACTAGAGGCCGTTGTCATGCTGCTGAGCTCAGGTTCAGAGTTGCTGCCTACATTCACTTCCCCACTCCAACATTCATGAGTTCAGGTCACTAAGAATTTACTACTAGGGAGTTTGTAGCATCATAAAATGAAATTGTTTAAAGGAGGAGAGACTGGGAAAGCAAAAAGTGACCGAAGATGTTTAATTATGTGTAAGACTATCCACATTATCTGTATTTTGAGTGGAATGGCTGTTTTTTATAGTTGTATAATGTTGATCAAAGATTTTATTCATGATGTCTCAACTTCTTGAAGACACTGTAAAGTGTACTTGTTTCTTAGGGAACAATACTGAATAGTCTGTTGGGGAATCAGGAAATGCACATTAAGTGAGTCAGTGAAAAATGTATTTATATTTGTTGTGTTATTTTCAAACTTTGAAAATGAGGTTTCTGTATAATCTCTGTACAATGTACCGTATTTTTCACTCCATGCGACGCACTTCCCCCAAAAAAAGTGGAGGGAAAAGTGTGTGTGTCTTATGGAGCGAATACTACAAAGAAGAGTGCACGTTGGGGACCTTAATGATGCCGTGGGGAAGCCTGCAGCCAGATCAGAAAGCAGGGACTGCATGAAAGGAGAGCAGGTCCAGGCAGGTCAGGTGTGTCTTATGGAGCAAAAAATACGGTAGTTGAAGTTGAGAAGGTGTCAGGACTTACTTGTGTGTTCACTGGACTGCCTACCCTGGATGTTTGAGTGACTGCTGTATGCCTTGCCCGGGTAGGCAGTTGGGACAAATACAGAGATGAGTGGCATTTAATCTATGCCTTTTAATAAAAGATATAAAACATGGGGGATAGAAATTGCTGTGGGAACATGGAAGAAGGAGCCCTTGAGTACATGTGAATGTACATGAAAAGGCTTTCAGAGGATTGAAGGATCCCCAGCAGTCCTTCCTAGGGTGGGAACACCTGACTGGAGATAGAGGAGGAGGAATATAGCATTCTTGTTATTGATTATTCCCTCTCTGCTTTTATTCCCCTGTTCTACCTCCAATGGTACAAAATTCTTTCACCAGTTCTTAAGCCACTTTATAAAATAACAGGATGGGATTGTTAATGGAGCAGAGGCATAGGTATGTGCAAACAGGAAATCCCCTGCCTGGTAACGTCCTTGGAAAATAGGAAACGTCCTTGGAAAATAGGAAACGTACTCCCATGCTTCTGGGAAATACATTGGCTCTTTCTCCAAGAGGGAAGAGCCATTGCAATAACTTTTATGGTTCTGTTTTGATTAATTACAGTAGTCCTTAACTTTTGTATATTTGATCCCTGTGCAAACTGAAACTTTTTCACATTATATAATATAAAATATATGATTTAGGGGAAGCCAGGATGGCTCAGTGGGTTAAGTGCTCACATTGCAGCCCCAGGGACCAAGGATTAAAGCCCGGCCCTGGCCTGTGTGGACCCATATGCTGAACTGGGGAGTGCCCCCAGCTCAGTTCTCACTGGGGTGAGAACCCGCCCAGCTCCTGCCCTGTGCAGCCCCATGCCTACCTGTGGAATGAAACTACCAGTATGTGGAAAAGCCAATGATGTGCAACTGTGGAGACTGTTCTGGGCCCTCCCTCTTCCCTCTGTCTCTGTCTCTCTCTGTCTCTCTCTCTCTCTGTCAAAAACAATAAAAATAAATCTTTAAAAAATATATATGATTTATATAAATGCCTTAGATATTAGGTGACATATGAACATTGGGAACTATTGCATGGTAGCATTGTCTACCATACAGAAATATTTGGAGATATTACTATCCTTGCCTACATGTTAAATTTTATGTAAAAATTTGAGTATTTGAGTATATTTTGTTAAAATTTAACAAAAATAAATACTAAATGGAAAAATAAAAGTTCTAGATATTAGCATTGAGAAACAGATTTCATAAACTTTAATACAGTATAGCCAAAGATGACATTAACTGGGGGTGTTCAACATATCAGACCTTCTTTCTGATGTTCATTAGTCTTCAGTATTTCAACTGTGGGTTTAAAAAGTTTTGAAGGGTTACATGATCTTTTCAGTTGTCTGAGATTAGTACCCACCTGAAATAGTGTGTAAATTTAGTGTTTCACATATTTAATTTTAGAATATGTTTTCAGGAATGCATTGTATGTGAAAATAGGGGACTGCCTATTTTAACTTTACAGACATTTTGTTTCAGTTACCATTTTACATTAAATCTGAAATTTATTTCTTACATTCTATCTTTTTTTTTTTTTTTTTTTTTCTGACAGACAGAGACAGAAGGGTAAGGGCCCAGAGCAATCTCCACAATTGTACATCATTAGTTTTCCATATAGTTTCACTCCACAGGTGGGTGTGGGGCTGTGCAAGGCAGGAACAGGGCCAGGGGCCTCCTGCATGAGCCCTAGCAAGAACTGAACTGACAGCACTCCCTAGTTCAGCATATGGGTCCACAAGGGCTGGGACCAGGATTTGATCCTCAGGCCCCAGGGCTGCAAAGCAAGAGCTCAACCCACTGAGCCATCCTGGCTTCCCCATCTTATTTTTCTAGAGGAAAGTAATCCTTAGTTTTTGTATGTCAAACTCAGACTGTACTAATAATGAAATGTATGAAAGTTAGAAATGAAACTCTTGATTGTTTATTCTAATAAAGGTCAATTATTATATTTTCAATACTAAGAAGTTTAAATATAAGTTTTAAATTTGGCATAAATCGGAAAGAGATTCCCTCCCACCACTTCCCCCACTTACATTGTCCCAGCCTTAACTCCTATTGTTGTTTCATGGCTTGGGATGTCAACAGCCAATAAGGACCCACATAAAACAAGTCCTCTGTTGATTTAAGAAATGTCCAAACCTGTAAAGAATTTTTATGAGTTTATTTGAGCCAAAACTGACAATAGTTGCCAAGAAGCGAGATGTCAGATGTTTCAGGAAATGAGTTTTTTATGCATTTGAAACTAAGGAGGAAATGTAAGGAAGATTATTTAAAGGTGGGAGAAAATTAGGCGGGATTGAATTACAGGATAGTTAAGATTATGTGCTCTCTTGAAGGTGGACGGACACCTTATTTCAAAGTTATAATAACCTAGATCAGGGTTGGACATGACATAGATCACAGTCTGTGACTGCCAAGCAATTTATGGGTGACTGCCTGAATTAAGAAAAAGTGTCGTATCAGATACTATGTTATGGCAGGGCCTAATGACTGGGCAGCTAAACTAAGAAACATTTTTTGCACACACATATACACATCTGCTAGAAGTGAGGATTGGCTCTTTACTTTTGAGGCCGCTGTATGTATTTAAGCAAGTGAAAATAAATAGCTAGTGGACGGTGACACTTGGAGAAAATGAGAAGAAGCCTTTCGCTTGAAAAAGTTGGTTCAGGCCTGACCTAGATAGATGCATAAGAACATGGACAGGGAGGGCTTCCTGAAGACAAAGATAAACCTTTTACTAAAGAAGTTATATGCCTGGGGCATAACTCCTACCACGAAATACCCAGTTAGAAATTTATGGTCAGATCACCCTGTGAAGTTACTTTCTGTAGAACCCCTTTATTGTCCACACCTATGTGGACAGAATGGAGAGCCATGCCGTGGAAGGAATGAGGGCTTTTCCACCTGGGTCAGCTCAGGTTAAAATAAATCCTGGCTCTGGATCTGTTAGATGACGTTGTGCAAATCACTTAATCTTTGTGAACCTGTTTCATCTATAAAGCAGGACCAGTACAAAAAAAAAAAAAAAAAAAATTAGAGGAAATATAATAAAGGCACCTAGCATAGTTCCCCAAGACTCAAAAAAAATTGGTGATCATGATGATGATTGTTGGAGAGTGTATTATATTCTTTGTTAGATCATGGCAATTTCTCAAAATCACTATGTAATTTATTTTGTTGTTTGCTTCTTGAATCAGAAGAAATTTGGTTTTCTACTGGGGAAGATGACATTTTTCCAAATATAAATGTGTTTTATTAATTGAATTTTAAATTTCCAGTAGGAGTCCGTGTTAACATAAGAACTGAGAGGAAGTGAATGAAACATAAGGCAGTCACATTTAACTTTTTAGAATGTGATGTAGAGACTAGAGTAATTTTTTTGTCAGACTATATTCCACAGGCATCAGGAGGAAGGGTGGGATGGGGCTTCTATTTCTAAAAGGAAAAGTAGACAAAGAGCTGGAAAAGAGGAGGGAAGTCCCCACGAACACCCTCTTCCATCTGCATTTCTGCTGCGGCTTACACACCCGTGCCCAGCAGAAAGGGGGCAGTGTGGAACATGGTGGGCACACATGGAGAGGCACACTGTTGGTAGAGAAGGTCCTATGTGCTCCACTAAGGAGTGCTTTTCATGAGCAAACTTATGAAAGCCAACTTTACTTGCTTTTGATTTGAATCAAGCTTTAAGGGTTTTGATTTGAGTCTTTTGAAATCATGGTGGAAATGAATTCTGTCATGGAGACTATGTTTTAGGGGCTCCTAAAATACTTTAAGTACATAGAAAACTTGACAAAAAGTGACATTGAACCTGCCAACATGGAATTTAGTTTTGTGGATTTTGAAGTCTTTTTATTTAGATTGTGTGAATTAGTAGAGAGACTCTTAGGTGAAGGAATCTAAGGCTAAATAATCAATATTCATCTCAGTATGTTAAAATATACTGGGATTTGTGGTGATGAGATTATAAAGTGTTCATCCTGAATTTTTTTCCTTTTTCTTTTGAAGTTGGATATTGATGGACAGATAGACTCTATTCATCTGTTCCTGTCTCCGAGACAGGTGCATTTGCTTTTGGATATGTTAGCAGCTATTGCTGGACCAGGCAAGTATAACTCTGTTGTTAATATTTTTAATTCTTAAAACTTCTAGTTAAAAGTACATAACGTACGTATAGGAAATTCTGTCATAGAGGAATGTGTGAAATTAAAGATGTATTGTAAATAAGAATCCTAAACAGTTCAATTTGATTGGATCTTTCAGATTGTGTTACCGTGGCTCAAATTATCATTCAGATTATTTGTGTCACATTCTTAACTTTTTCAAAATTGTCTGATTTACTTCCTTGGTTGGGGTTAGTACTAAATACAACTGAGAAAGTAAAATTCTTGAGCACAGTAAGTAGCAGACATTACTAGTATGTATTTAATGATTTATCTCTCATAAGATTTTGTGATTCCTAGCTAGATGCTTAAAGCTACTGCTTAGATCTCTGATTAGTATTAAGTAGTGGTGTCTTTGCCCTGACTGTGTATTAAATTGTTGTGCTATTAAGGCCACTATGAAATGGAGTTAGTAATGAAAGAACAGAAAATCCATGCTGTGTGAAGTTTTAGATTTCTAAGTTGACCTAACCACAGCATTACAGCGATACACCCACACTTGTGTGCTATGCTATCCTTTTTTAATCGTATAGTTCTGTTTTATAAATCATGCTTTTTTTCTAAGGAAAGGCAGCTTACAAAAATTTTGCCATTGGTATTGGATGAGTGGGTTTGGGGAGAGAAATGATTAAGTAACTCCAAACTTAATTACTGTTTTACTTTCCTTTTGTATACTTATAGAAAATTCTAGCAAAATTGGGTTAGCTAATAAAGATAGAAAAAATCGACCTATGCAGCAGGAAGAAGAATATCGAATTCAGATGGAATTAAACCGGTATTATTTGAGAAAAGATTCCCTCTCTGTGGGTGTATCTTCAGAGCAAAGCTTTTATGAGACAGAAACGGCTCGTACACCTTCTAGCCGTGGTAAGCACCTCCAGGAGCTGACACCAGGTTCATACATCATCCTTGTAGTGCAGGGGACTTGATTTTGGCCACCGTGCAATGGAGTTAGTGGTGACAGAACAGGTAGCCATACTGTAAGAAGGCTCGGGTTTCTCAGCTGACCTGACCACAGCAGTACAGTGATGCAGTGGCACACGTGTGCTATGCTATCCTGTCTTGATTGTGCAGTTTGTTTTAGAAATCATTTGTTCTAAGGAAACTCAGCGTACAAATACATAGATTTGCACAAGGGATAAACAGAGGGCAGTTCTTTATTTTTTCAAATTCTTACATGCTCAAATAATGATTTATAGTAGATTCTTTAACTAGGATTCTTTCTCTATTCATCTGTCAATTACGTGTAAATGTAATCTTTACCCATTTACTTTGCATTTACAGGTGTTTCAGAATTTATGAGCCACTACTATCCTAAATAATAAGAATCAATTTAAGTGTGGAACATTGAACTAAATAGAAAATTAAAGTCAACTTAAGAAATTTTGACCATAGCAAACTTTATTTGCATAAGGGTAAAACAATCTCCAGAAAGAAGGAAGTGAAATGTAAATAGAATTCTAAATAATATATTCAGCTCTTTTTAAAAAAGAAATAGTATCCACATGAAACTAGATGTTGCAAGATATTCATGCTATTTTAAAATCTAGATTTTAACTCCTAAATTATAATATGACCCTTAAAAATATAACAGGTAATATTGCATATTATATATTTACAAGAAAAGTTCACAAGTAGGATAGAGTATAACCTTTTATTAACCTATGTCCAGTTGTGCTTTTACTGTGTTATTTATATCTTAGATCCAAATAAATTACCCCACTGGAAATAACATGAAATTTAGGGTATCACTGTTCTATCTCAGATAATCTGAAGGAAGAATATTAATGTGTACTTACTTAATTTAAAGATGTGAATTTGTGCAATTATAATACAATTGACAAAGTTTAATTTTCTTTAGAAGAAGAAGTTTTCTTCTCCATGGCTGATATGGACATGTCCCATAGCCTGTCTTCTCTTCCACCCCTTGGGGACCCCCCAAATATGGACCTTGAGTTATCATTAACTAGTACATATACAAATACCCCAGCAGGATCTCCATTAAGTGCTACTGTGGTAAAGTATTATTTCGTTTGTTCTGTTCCTGAAAAGTTGATTCCAAAATTTTGTACTTTATTCATGAGCTTAACAAAAATATTTTATAGCTTCAGCCAACATGGGGAGATTTCCTTGATCATCATAAGGAACAGCCAGTAAGAGGGTCAATGTTGCCATCTGATTTAGTTCACCCAGCATCTTTACAGAAGTCTTGTAAGTGAATATAAGCCGTTTATTGATGATTTCCATAGGAATTTTTAAAAATTAAAAAAAAAAATATTTTAAATGCCATTCTACTACTTATTACTTTCCCTCATATATATGAGGGCTGTCTGGAAAAAATCCAACCATAAATGCCTTTATTTTTCATAATATATGGCTGGATACCTTCTGGACAGGACAGCCCATCTGTGTGTGTGTGTGTGTGTGTGTGTGTGTAATTTTTGGTCTAGTCCATTTAACAAAGTTTAGAAAGAAAATGAAGCATCATTGAACAATTTATTGTAAAGCATTTTAGTATAGTTACCCATTCACTGTATTCTTTGGGTATTTAAATACTTATATGTTTAGTACAAACTACACTATAAGTTTCATGTTATTGCAGTTTGAGTCTGAATCAACCATTTGATTTTTGTTTCACTGTGTACACTTTCCTTGAAAGAGAACCTTAGGTTTCTTCTTTGCAAAATTTAATTGAAATAGACACAAGGTTTAAAGGAAAATTTAGTGAGCGGTTTGTAGTTAATCCCTGACTTTTTAAATACAATTTTATTCATTCAAAGCTTTGTTCATACACTTTCTATTGTAGCATACTCTTTTGTACCAGTACCAAGGATCCTGGATATAAAATGCAGGAAGATAACAGTTTGTTTTATTTTACTTGTTTACTGTCAAACTGTTGCGTGATCACCCTTTTTTGAAAACTAATATATGAGTAAATGCTTTATAATTTTGACATAATGGATTGTTTTTAAGTATTAAATTTTATGTATATACTTTTGACACCTGCATTTCAGCTCTCCCATCTAGATCTGTTTCAGTGGATGAATCCAGACCTGAACTTATCTTTAGACTAGCAGTGGGAACTTTTTCAATCTCTGTTCTTCACATTGATCCGTTATCTCCACCTGAAACATCATTGAACTTAAATCCATTGACACCTCTGGCGATAGCTTTCTTTTCTTGTATAGAAAAGATTGATCCATCAAGATTTTCAACAAATGATTTTAAGTCTTTCCGAACAGTATTTGCAGAAGCTTGTTCACATGATCACCTTAGGTAAAATTTTTTATTTATTTAAATGATCCTTGAAAAATGTGGACTCTTGTATCCATCTACCTCTCTCTGTTTGTTTTTCTAATTGACATTTTATTTGTAAATGGGTGGATGTTCAGTGCTGCAACGATGTTTATCATAGAATCTCTCATTCAGGTTACTTGACATGTGAAACATTCAGATGTAGGACCTCTGGAGGTTAGAAATTATCTTTCTTTAGCTCCTTGTTATGTTCTTGTCAAATGTTTTTGACCACATTTTGCCATCATCTCCACTGATACCATTACAATAAAAAATAGTTCTTATTGTTACTTAGCAGAGGTGGCCGTGGTGGTGAGAGTAGAATGAACTTACTATAAGGGACTTGGAAATGATCTGTATGCCACTGGCCATGGGAAAATGATACCAAAGCCGATCCAAGCTTGGGTGCTACATTTTCCCTTTCTATTTAGAAATCAAAGCTCTCCAAATAGCCAATGATCCCTTCATGTGGTGAGTCCTAATAGAGGAGAAGATAATTAAGTTTCTAAGTATAGTGTTGCTAATGAGCAAATGCTATTTATTTTAACGTGAATGTGACCTATAAGTTCTCGAGTCACGTGTTATTTTATACAATGGTTTAGACACATTAATATTTTTAGAAAATATTTTGGGGTTTTATTTTAACTTTAATTTTTTTTGAAGTTTTAAAATCAATATATAAAGGAGTTTTTAAATCCGACAAAAGAAATGCTGCAGGTTAGGACCATATATTTATAATCAAACTGTAGAAACATTTTTTTTTTTTTTAAGATTTATTTTTATTGTTTTTGACAGAGAGAGAGAGAGAGAGAGAGAGACAGAGACAGAGACAAAGAGAAGGGGGAGGGCCCAGAACAGTCTCCACAGTTGCACATCATTGGTTTTTCCACAGTTTCATTCCACAGGTGGGCGTTGGGCTGCACAGGGCAGAAACTGGGCCAGGGTCTCACCCTGGTGAGAACTGAACTGGGGGCTCTCCCCAGTTCAGCATATGGGTCTGCACAGACCAGTGCCAGGATTCAATCCTCGGTCCCCAGGGCTGCAAAGTGAGCACTTAACCCACTGAACCATCCTGGCTTCCCCATTTTTTTTCTTTTTTGACAAGGTTTCAAGTATCTGTCAGTAGGAAATATAAAAAAGCAATTAAAACTAGAGGTAGACTTCCATTTGAGCTCCACTGACTGATGCTTGAAAAATACTGCATGATGCTTTTAGATAATTTTAAGAAACTATTACATATATTTTACAGATATGAAAGATTTTATTCACTGCAGTGTGAATTTTAGAATATGGAAGAAGGAACAGCAGTGTTAGAAAATAAATATATCCTGGGTAATTTCCTGTCAACAGAACTGGTTTCTTATGTCAGGGAATGGGAAATTTGAAGTAATCTTTCTGGTTAATATCATTAGGAATATTAGTTACTGACAACTTGAATTGGTCAGGGTAGGTAGGTAATTGTTACACTTTACTAATACTTGTGTACTATTCTTTGACATGCTGTTTAATCTACAATAGAAATAAATGGATACTCTTAAATGCTGAATTTCTTATAGATTTATAGGTACTGGCATCAAATTATCTTATGAACAAAGACAAAGATCAGCTTCTAGATATTTCAGTACTGATATGTCTATTGGGCAAATGGAACTTTTGGAGTGCCTGTTTCCATCTGATTTTCATTCATTTTCTCCTCACTATACAGAGGTAAATACTAGATACTTTTCCTTTAGGGTTATTTTTTAAATCTGTCCTGCTTTTTAAGAGTTGTATGAAGAGCAAGGATTTTCTTAAAAAATGTATAGGAAGAGAAAGAAAGAGAGCATGCATGTGTGCATTTGTGTTTTGTTGGAATAGATTTTTTTAAAGGTTTATTGTTTGAGACAAGGTGAGAGACATTGAGAGAGAGAGCTGGGGGAGAGCCCAGAGCAGTCTCCACAGGTGCACATCATTAGCTGTGACATGGTTTCATTCTACACAGGTGGATGTGGGGCTTTCCTCATGGGGGGCAAGAACCTTCACCGCCATCCCAGCAGTTACTGATTGTGCCAATTCAGCATTTGGGGTTTGCACTGGCAGGGGCTGGGATTCAAACCCCAGACCCTGCAATTGCAAGGCAAACATTCAACCGCTGTGCTATACTGGCATCCTGTGGATGTTTAAACATGGCATTGGGATTACTTTGGAGTTGAAGTATTATTATTATTATTTTTAAAGATTTTATTGTTTGAGAGAAGGTGAGAGAGAGACAGGCAGAGAGAAGTGATGAGGGCCCATAGTTGTACATCATTAGTTGTGACATAGTGTGGGGCCACACAGGGCCCCATAAGCATGGGGACCTCAAGCATGGCATTGGGATAATTTCAGAGTTTAAGTATTTTATTTTTTTTAAGATTTGTTATATTGTTTGAGAGAAGGGGAGAGAGAGAGAGAGAGAGAGGAGAAAGAAAGAGAGAAAGAGAGAAAGAAAGAAAGAAAGAAAAGAAAGAAAGAAAGAAAGAAGCGGGGAGGGCCCATAGTTGAACATCATTAGTTGTGACATAGTTTCATTCCTCACAGATGGGTGTGAGGCTGCATGGGGTAGAAACCAAACTGTGGGCCTCCTGTATGGGAGGTGAGAACCTTCACCTCCATTCTGGTGGTTAACAGTTGCATGCTGCAGTTCAGCATGTGTGTTTGCACCAGCTGGGGCTGGGATTTGATCCCCAGACCTTGCAATTTCAAGGCAGGTGCTCAACCTGTTGAGCTACCCTTGCATCCCCTTAAGTATTCTTAATAGATTAAATGGCATACATTTTTAAAGCAAGGTTTTCTGACTTCAAAAAGTTCTTCCCACTATTATAGTAGCACCTCTGTTAATTCATGTGATTAATTATAGCTTAGTATCTTACATTTAATTTATCTTCGTCTTTGTTTTTAAGCTTTTAATGTTCCATTCCAAAGAACGAACTGATTCCTATGCTCCTGTGTGTCTACAGCTTCATTATAAGCATTCTGAGAAAGGACCCCAGGTAAGAGATCTTTTCCTTTGAATACCACATATAAGTTTTGATTTGTTTTTATATTTTGTCACAATCAGAAGGTTTTAACTTAATTTTATATTGTTAGTGATCATATTAATGCCTTTCTTTTTTTTTTTTAAAGGGTAATCAAGCAAGACTTAGTTCTGTTCCTCAGAAGGCAGAATTACAAATTAAATTAAATCCAGTGTTTTGTGAGCTGGATATTAGTATTGTGGACAGGTTAAACTCCTTGCTTCAACCACAGAAACTTACTACCGTGGAGATGATGGCATCTCACATGTATACTTCATATAATAAGCATATTAGTCTGGTAAGTATTTAAAAGTTGCAAATACTAATCATAATTATTACTGCCTAACAGGCTTATTGGGATTATTTCTGAATTGAAGTATTCTTAATAGATTCAATAGCACATATTAAAACAACATCCATTATAATAATGAAAAAACTGAGACATCTTTTATGTCTGGATACTAAACTAGCCAAATAATATTTCACTAATATTCTGAGTAAAATTGGGGAGAGAAAGAAAAGATGTGTTAAAAATCCAAGTCTAGCATGAAAGGGAACTTTCTAATCTTGCAGGTTAGATAGAGACTAACTCATGACAGGATACTGTGGACTAAAGCATTGTATGTTTCAATACATTTTAGAGAAAGACTAGAAATAGACTTTTATCTGAAGGGCATGTCTTTGAGCTTTTTATTGTAAGATGGCTTTGAGTAAATGAGGCACATGTGTTTTGATTTCTAAGAACCATTTGGTCCCCTTGGGTTGGGTGGGAGCTTAGAGAGAGTCATTTAGTGAACATTTATTTAGAGCCTGTGATTCACCAGGCTCTGAGCTTAGTCCTGGAAATATAAAGACAAATCAGGGCTGGGCCCTCACACTGGTCATAGTTTATCTAATTTTACATTGAGTCTTTTTTTTTTTTCTTTTTTTTTTTTTATATCTTTTTATATTTATAGAGAGTAATTATTTTATCTTCAGTGAATATTTATTTTTATTTTACTTTTGACAGATAGAGAGACAGAGACAGAGACAGCTAGAGAACCGAACTGTGGGAACTCCCCAGTTCAGCATGTGGGTCCGCCTGGGCCGGAGCCGGGATTCGATCCTTGGTCCTCGGGGCCTCAAAGCGAGCGCTTAACCCGCTGAGCCGTCCTGCCTTTCCCATATTGAGTCTTTAAAGTAGCATATTTGTAGACAAACCCTTCAAATTGAATATGGGGACTATCGTGATTTTTAATTGTATTGAATTTGTTGATAAGCTAATTTACATGTTATTCTTTTTGAGTCTATAATAACATGTATGCATCATTTGTGCCTTTGTCTTCACTTTGGTTTAAATTTTGTTTTCACTTTTTAGTTTTTTTTTTGAGGGTTTACCTTTTACCAGTAGTTTCGGCTTTTGTCAATAGCTGTTGGGTTATAAAATTGCATTACACCAAACTAATATGGTAGTAGTTATATTGAATTATATTTTAATGTATTATACTGAATGAAGTAATAGTGATTATACATATCATAATGTTGAATACTAATTTCACTTATATTTATTTACTTCATTTAACAATTTGGCCTATTTTATGATGTTTTGTTTTTTAGCACAAGGCTTTCACTGAAGTATTTCTAGATGATTCACAAAATCCTGCAAATTGTCGGATATCAGTACAACTTGCCACACCAGCGTTGAACCTTTCTGTTCGCTTCCCAATACCTGATCTTCGATCAGATCAAGAAAGAGGACCATGGTTCAAGAAGTCACTTCAGAAAGAGATCCTTCATTTAGCATTCACAGATCTTGAATTTAAGACTGAGTTCATAGGAGGATCAACCCCGGAACAAATTAAATTGGAACTTACCTTTAGAGACCTAGTTGGTAAGATTGAATGTGCCTGTGAAGGAGCCAGTCTAGAAACACACCTGTTACTACAACTTACAGCATGAGAAAATATATGACAGCCTCAGAATATAATAAAATTAAAGAACATTACATGAGGAAACAAGAGTAACAACTGTTTTCCAGTATAGTATACAGATATGTTATATAAATCAGTTTTTGAAAAGAAATTCCTAACCGTGATGATTTACTCACTTTATTACAGTACTTCTTTTCTCCAGGGAAATACAGGGCCATAGCCTGAATTCTTACCTCCTACCACACCTTCCCCTGCCACACTCCCCACCCACCTCCCACTCCCTCTCCCACATCCCTCCCACCACACCCCACCAACATCCTCTCCCCTACACCTCCTCCTCACACACCCTGTCCCACCACACCCCTTTCTGGGCACAGACTGCAGTTTCCCTTTCATTCTTTCTTAGTTTTACACATTTTTAGAGGGATTTGAAATTGACTTCATGAAAGGGCTTTTAGGGGTTATCTGATCTTCTTTTACCTCCAGTGGTAAGAAATTCATTATTCTGGATGACGGTCATTCTTTGTAAAATCGAATGAAAAAACACATAGGGTTATTGTGAGTAGAGGTAATTCTTACAGTGCTTGACACAAAATAGACATTTAAGACGTAGTTATTATCTCTGTTCCTAGATTAAGTGCATTAACTTTTATGGAGAATAATCATAAAGTGGCACTCAGAAAGTGGTAACTGCAGTATTTACTGTGTCATGAATATGTACCTTACACATTAAACATTGGTACTTAGAAATTTGACTTTGAACAGAAAACATCATTTTTAATTTATCTGCTCATCCTGTCTCCCCACCTGTATGCATGAAACAGGAAGACATGAATAACGCTGTAGAATTTGTTGCGTATATTCCTGATTTAGAGGATCTTTGTTCCCCTAAGCACAAAAGTGTCTTTTAGACCTTGAGAAGAACTGTATTTCAGTTAATCAGTCTTGTTTTATTAGGGTCATTCCAGGAAGATAAAGGAGAGCCATCTATTAAGTTTTTCCATGTGTCTAGTGGAGTAGATGGAGATACAACATCATCAGATGACTTTGACTGGCCACGGTGAGTAAGCAAATGGATATAATCCATACATTTAGTGCGATTTTCCTTTCAAAACTGAATTGCTATGATCCCTTTAAATGACATTTTGCCTATTAAATTTAAGATTAAAATATCCTTTATGAGAAAACTCAGAGAAAGATGAGCAAATTAAGTAAAAAATATATATTGAGCACTACTCTATGAAAGGTGTCTATTAGATATTGTGAGAGGTGGAAGTATAATATGTGTTCTCCAGTCTCAAGTTACCTAGTCTAAGTAGAGGAACAAAAGAATCATTAGCCATTTTAAAAATTGTTCATGACTACAGTAGAAGAGATGTCATAGGGCAGCATTTGGGTAGTTGTCAAATGTATTTTATAGTCAGTGAAGTTTTTGGACAGTGCTTTTCAAATCTGGGGTGCTTTGACAAAATACTGTTCTTGGCCCCCACCCAGAGATTCTCAGACAGAGCATGAGTATCAGTATAGTTTAAAATTTTTACCAGGTGATTCCAGCATATATACAGGTGGACTCAGAAGCACTGCTTTAGGATTTCTTAGGCAGGAGTGATTGATCATTCATAAGATTAAAGTAGTCTGACAGTGATGTGGATTATGTTCTAAAGAATTTAGTTTACTTGGAATAATGACCCATTATTATATTGAAAACTTAGTATTTGGAGCCTCTCTAAAAGTGATTATTTTTTTGTGCAATTTTTCTGCCTGCCTTCTATTACACCCCGCCCCTTGTGTATGAGACCTGTCAGACTCTTAGGACAGACATCAGTACATGCCTGAAAAGGAGCAGGAGGTTAGAGCGTGAGTTTCATCATGAGAAATGGATCTACTTCAATTAGGTAATTTGGAAGCACAATTTATATTAGGGTATCTAGAAGTTAGGAAACAGTTGTGTGTGATAGCTTATAACTAGAACCAACGGGCACTACCTACTTAGTAAAAAAAAAAAGAAAAGTCATGCTAGGTGCGCACAGCTGTCTTGTTCGAGGGGGCCATGCCTCATCACCACATTGGGCTAATGTGTTATAAAGGGGACCACAAGGCCTTGTGCTAGTGATGAGCCAACAGAGTGTTGACACAGGCCTTTTATTATTGAAAATCCTGAAGGAAAAGATTACTTTGTTTGCAGTTCTGAAAATAGTCCCTAATCAATCTCTCCTTTTGCATTTGAACTGGGTTTGTAACATAAGGTTTTCTAGGTATGCAGGTATTCCATAATCACAAAATACTGCATGGGGAAGAAGTGGGATAATGAGAATAAATAGAAATCTGAGGTAACATTTACTGGCTATTCATGAAATTGAAAAAGAACCTTTTAATCCTCAAGAGATCTCAGCTTTTCAGTTAGCTAAGAAGTGTTACTGCCCTTCTTTTATTTACTTGTTTCATCAATTCCACACTTTTAAGTTTATAATATGCTCGGAAGTGGGTTAGGTTAGATATGGACTTTGTAGAGGAGCCGGATCCCACCATTAATGATTCAGTCAGTGGTTTTTGTATTAATTTGCATAAAAGCTAAAATTTTGCAGTTCACTTATACATCTTGATCTTGAAAATTGTCCTTGCTATTAGAATTGTCCTGAAAATAAATCCACCAGCCATGCATTCCATTTTGGAGAGAATAGCAGCTGAGGAAGAGGAAGAGAGTGACGGCCACTATCAGGAAGAAGAGGAAGGAGGGGCTCATTCCCTGAAAGATGTGTGTGATCTGAGAAGACCAGCCCCCTCGCCCTTTTCTTCTCGGAGAGTGATGTTTGAGAATGAACAGGTAAAATGAAAATGTGAGCAGGTGACAACAAAGGAAATAATCTCTGTCATAGAGCAGTGGGTTTAATCTTTTATCTTTAAAAAACCTGTTTCTACCAAAGTGGATTCATATCTATTTTTTTTTCTTGGTTAAGAGTTAAAAGTTAGATGCTTATTTGTGGGCATACCAAGTCCTATGCATACAGTAAGAAGTTATTGCTACTGTTTTAAACATACAATGGTTATTTGATGCATTTTCTTTTGCACTAAACTGTTATGTTTTAGATGGTGATGCCAGGAGACCCTATAGAAATGACAGAGTTTCAGGATAAAGCCATCAGCAATTCTCACTATGTTTTGGAACTTACGCTACCCAATATTCATGTAACACTACCTGATAAAAGCTTTTATGAGAAGCTTTATAATAGGTAAGTTGGAACACATTTACTTGAATCTTTGGGATGGACTTTTCTGCCTAACTGCCATCCTACTTCCATGTTCCCCCTTTTCTTTACTTACTTTAATATTATCTACCCATTCAGTGTATTTGCATGGTATTGATTATAGAGCTGTTACTGTTATGATGTGCAATTGTCATAGCAGAGTTTCCTAACCACTGTGTTTGGTAACTGGGCTACTTATGTGTGAGATATTTATTATCTTTGCCTTCAGGTTGACTGGTTACCCTCTGTCACCTTGCCAGAGGGTACTGAGCAAGTATCTCTTTTATGTGTGCAATGACAGGAAAAGAGCTGGGAGATACTTGTATAGAGGGCCAGCAGATACTGGGGTCGAATCAGAACTCCAGAGTCTTTGTACAAGGACTGTCTCTTCTCAGAGTTCAACAAAGGATCTTGTTAGAATTATAAACTGTAATTTATAAACTTGTATATAAAATTTTTGATTTATTATATTTAAAAACCATTAAACATATATACCAAGCAAATATGTTGAAATGAATGACGTTCTAGAGTTGAAAGATTATATACTGTGAAAACCTTGGAATTTACCTAGCTTCCATAAGCTCTGTTTCCTCATCTGTAAAATCGAGATGATACTTGTACCGGCCTCACTGCGTTGTTGAGAGGATTAAAGGCGACAACACTTAAAAAGTTCTGAGAACAGTGCCTGGCATATAGTAAGCACTCAGTAGTCATCTCTTATTGTTATTTCCACCCACTGAAGGAATCTCTTCTACCACATACCTGAAAGATGGTCATGTGGGATTCTAGATAAAGATGTCTTTGGTGTCTATCATCACTGCCTTCCCACATGTAAGCAAGTTACTCTTATCTCTGTTAATCTTTAGGAACTCCACACTTGTTTCTGCTATAGAATTCCTTGGTATCAAATATCTCTGGCCCTTCATTCCTGAACTATTAATATTAAGCTCTGGGTCTCCTCACTGAATACCAGTAACCATGACTGTTGGTCATAGAATCAGAAAATTAAGTTCCAGAAAGATCTACGTAGTTCAGTTGTCTTGAAGATGAGATGCACAGGATATTCCATTGACTATGGAAGAAAATGTTAGTACTTCTATTTAATTAAAAAATATTTTAAAATTTATATTTTATACTTTATAATGTTCATAATTTATAAATAGTTGCATATAATTTTAAAATTCACATTAGATGCTTTTCATAATTTTTCATAATTTTTACATATCATCTAAAGTTTGGAAACCACTGATGTCTAAATTAGCGGTGTCCAACCTTTTGGCTTTCCTGGGCCACATTGGAAGAATAATTGTCTTGGGCCACACATAAAATACACTAACACTAATTATAGCTGATGAGCTAATAACAAGGTTGCAAAAAAATCTCAGTGTTTTAAGAATTTGTGTTGGGCCGCATTCAAAGCTGTCCTGTGCTGCAGGTTGGACATGCGTGCTTTAGACTATTTTCCTTATTTGACACCTGAGGAATTTCTACTAAGAGCTTACAAATGTGCAAGGCAAAACAGAGCTAAAGGAAATGACTAGTACAAGGTCCAGATCAGAGGTCAGAACAGCTTACCGGTAATTGATTCCTTTCTCTTCTGCTTTGAATGACGAGGTGGCTGCCTATAGGTTAAATTGGGGCATCAGAACAGTGATACATACCTTAAACATTCAGTTTATAAATACATGTTCAATTACCACTTCTTTCTAAAACATAAGACATGGTCTGTTTTTCAGTATGAGCCACTGGTTATAATTGTAGCATAATGTATACCCAAAAAGGTTTGTCTGCAATTTTCAGCTTTAGTTTCTTTAGAGTGGAGTGAAAAAATAGTTTCAAATCAATGTGAGTTTAGAGTCCTTCTAGGTTTTAAGACTTTTCCTATCTCAATCTGTATACATAAAAGTCATCGTCAGCACAGTATTTGATTAAACTATGCATGCAATAACAAATGCAGCTGGGATGAGCAGATTTGAAACCAAACACAATGGACCCTTGGTGAATATATAAAATATATGCGGCTCCACTCCTGGGGCAGAAGTGCTCAGGTGTGCTAGAGAGTAGTCTGCCAGCAGCTAGCATGTGGGAACATCAGTCTGTATGGCAGGTGGGGTAGGTAGTTGATTGCTTAAATCAGGCAACTTGAGGGTATGCGTTCATCTCTCCATAGTTACTGTATTTTTCCATGTATAAGACAATACTTTTGTCTAAAACTGTTAGAACAAAAATTAGGGGTTATTTTATACAAAGGAGTAACTGTGATTGATTTCTTATTGTTTGGTTAGAAAAGTAGGGTCTGTCTTATACATGGGGGAATCTTATACATGGAAAAATATGGTAAATGAGGGTTGCTTAAGAGAGTTCCTGTTGTATTTTACTCTTCCCACTTGGTCTCTCAGGCCCCTAGAATTTATTAATAGTAAAGTGCTGCCTCACCCTATGGCTCATATAAGCCCTCAGGGTGTGAATTCTTTGTCCCTTATTTAGCTTTGTATATCTATTTTTTAATTTTCAAATTGTTATTATAAAAAAATATTTTAAAACACCATAATACTTACAGAACAGTTGCAGGTACAGCACAAAGAACCTTTTCCTGAACCATTTGAGAGTACCGGTAAGTTACTGACCTGAGGCCCCTTCAACTTTGAGCACTTGAGCATTTCCCACATAAGGAGACATTCTTCAATATAACTGCAGTTCAGCCATCAAAAGAGGATATTAATATATATTAATATCTAGTCCTCAGACCCCATTCAAATTTTTCTAAATGTCTCCATAATGTCTGTGTGTGTGTGTATGTTTGTGTGTGTTCACTATCTTTTGAGCAGGAGTTTTAGAACCAGTTACCTTTGCTTCATACATTTAAAGTATTAGTTTGTTCCTTTAGTGCCTCGATCAACTAGCTTTTTTTAGAAAGACAAGTATAGGAGAAAATTTTCTGTGTCAGAAGTATCTGTGATGAGACATAGTTCTGTCCTCTGTCCGTGGTACCCTTCACCTACTAATACTTACTAAACGAGTCCTTTTGGGTGAGGATTACAGTCTGCTGAGAGTCACAGTACTCAGTCTTGGTTTATATTTTCTGGGGCTTCAGAAGCTCAGGAATTGGCCCAGGCAGTTCCTAGACAAGTGGCTTCTCACAGGAGGGGGCCAGGGCTGCATCATCACTGGGCACCTAGCTTGGTATTCGCACTAGGCTTTACGATGAATTTGTGCTTTTGGCAGTCCTTCCATGTGAGTCATCCACTGGTCCTTTCATCACTGGATCTGCAGTGCCTGTATGTGACAGCCATTATGCTAGGCACGTAGAAAGATGACAAAGACACAGGTCTCTCTCTGAGGGGCTAGAGTCTAGAAAGGCGAAACAGGAAAATAGAGTAGCGTGTTGTAGGTGCTATGATTAAATTATGTATGTGTGAAGGATCCAAATTAACAAATCTATGGGTCCAAATCTAACAAAAGGCTTCGCGGAGGACATTGTTAAGTGTGAGTTTTTATGAAAACATAGAGCGCGGTGATGCGGGTAGAGGGGTGCAGAAGGACATCTGAGTAATGACAAACTTTTTTTCTTTTTAAAGTAGGATGTGGTGTTAGCCTAGATTGAATCTATCACCCCTTAGTCATCAGTATTGAGTTGGCTAGTCAGCAAGTTAGAAGGATTTCCCATCTTTATTCCCTCTTCATGTGCATTCTTCATCTCATGCAATCTTCTCCATGAAGCTGTGCTTTCTGGTGAAGGAAGAAACAGCAGATATCCCTAGAGAAAATGCGTGATGGAAAAGAACTGAATTGGGAACTGGACATGATCTGGGCTCTGGTCCCAGTTCTCTCACTAAGTAGCTACGTGACCTGGGGCAGGTCACTTAACCTTTATGAGGCAAGTTCTTCAGTGTAAAGTGAGAGTAAGGATTCTCCCTTGGCTGCCCCACAGAATTCATGGGAGGGTCCAGTGACACAGTGCATGTCTATTACAGTTTACAGAGTGCTCTTATATATGTGAACTGTCTTCCTTTTGTTCTTCATGGGTTTATATTTTTAACTTCCTCCTTTAAAGTACTTTTTGATGTATGCAATTTAATGCATATAAGACAGGTAAAACTAGGCAGGAAGCTAATTTGGTATCTAGTTGTACAAATTCCTTTCTCATTGTCCTGCATTATAGCCTGGTAGGTTATTTTTCCATTATGTGAACATAATTGATATTAAAAAAAACTCTTATAGGATCTAATTTCTATTTCACCATTTAGAAAAATTATTATTCATGTGACTCTTAAAGGGATATTCTTTAGTTTGCTTTCACTTTAACTAGGAATTAAGTACTTATTTTTTAACTTTGTTTTTATAGAATCTTTAATGACTTGCTGCTTTGGGAACCAACAGCTCCTTCACCAGTGGAGACGTTTGAAAATATTTCATATGGGATTGGGCTTTCAGTAGCCAGTCAACTGATCAATACCTTCAACAAAGATAGTTTTAGTCCATTTAAATCTACAGTTCACTATGGTAATGTATTTTAAATTTGTTCTGATGTAAGTGCCTGGTTTATCAATACAATAGTAGTCTTTTCAGTTGATGGATTTAAAAGTATTTCTATAATGATGTTTTTTATTTATAACTATTTTATAATATCTTTTAGTAATTTGTTTCTGCACTTCTATCTGTATATTGAGAATATTACTATTAATCAAATATTACCTTTATAGTGATAGTGTACACATTGTCTGAAGTTCAGTGGTAAAATGAAAAAACATAGCAAGTACATTTTTATTGTCATGCCAGATTCTTTGTAAAAATAAAACAGGTTGTATAATAAATATTCCTGTGATAATGGTCAGGTTGTTATTTTATTTTAATAAGTAGTCAGAACCGTGTGATTGTGACTCTTATTTCTCACAGATGAGGAAAGTGGGTCTGAGGAGGAAACATTGCAGTACTTTTCTACTGTGGATCCCAACTATCGTTCCCGTAGGAAAAAAAAACTAGACTCACAGAACAAGAATTCTCAGAGCTTTCTCTCAGTTCTCCTGAGTATTAATCACGGATTAATGGCAGTGTTTACGGACGTAAAGGTAAGGATTTGCAATCTCAGAGTGTTTTTCCGAGTATATTTTACTTTAGTTCTACCATGATATACATAAATACATCTAGTAATCGAGGTGGTTTCAGGTTAAAACAGTTTTCTGAGACCCCACAAAGATAGCAACTTGGAAATTTGGCTTTTGTTGCAGATCAGAAGGCAAACATACCTTATTTGGCAAAACATACTGGTTCTGCTCTTGTGATAACTAATAAAGTGTCCATTAAAATGGAGGATGAAGTACAGGGACTTATTTAGCAGAGGGGCCCAATAGAGCATATGCTCCAGTTTTTAAAAAAGATTTATTTGTTTGTGTGTTTGTTTGTTTTTGACAGAGGGAGAGATACAGAGACAGAGAAGGGGGAGAGCCCAGAACAGTCTCCATAGTTGCACATCATTGGTTTTTCACATAGTTTCATTCCACAGGTGGGCGCGGGGCTGCACAGGGTAGGAACTGGGCTGGGGTCTCACCCCAGTGAGAACTGAACTGGGGACACTCCCCAGTTCAGCATATGGGTCCACACAGGCTGGGGCCGGGATTCGATCCTCAGTCCCCGGGGCTGCAAAGTGAGCACTTAACCCACTGAACCATTCCGACTTTTCCCATTTTTTGTTGTTGTTGTTTTGTTTGTTTAGTTGGTTGGTTGGTTGGTTTGTGGTTAAAATGGTGGAGTCATTTTTATTTCAGTACTTGGTAAAATATCCCATAAAATTCAAAATTTCTACCATTATACAAAACTAGGTCTCTACAAGTGATACCTGTTATCACCAAGCTAGAGAAGCATTTACTCAGTTTTTAACACCCCCATGATGGGTGGGTCAGGAGTGAGGCCACTTGGCTGCATGTGATTTTCCTCAGCTCAATCAAGGAGACTCCCTGGGTCATTCTTTTCTGTATTTAAATAATGACATCTGTGTTTTCTGATCTTTATTAGCAAGATAATGGAGATCTGTTGGAAAACAAGCATGGTGAATTTTGGTTAGAATTCAACAGTGGCTCATTATTTTGTGTGACGAAATATGAAGGTTTTGATGACAAGCACTACATTTGCCTTCATTCTAGCAGCTTCAGTCTATACCACAAAGGTAGGACAAATGTTGAAATGTGTGTTTTGTTCACTCCTGTTTAGACATGCTTAAATTTTCTTTTTTTTTTTATTTTTATTTTATCTTCAGTGCATATTTATTTCTATTTTACTTTTGACAGATAGAGAGAGAGACAGAGACAGAGACAGCTAGGGAACCGAACTGTGGGAACTCCCCAGTTCAGCATGTGGGTCCTGCCTGGGCCGGAGCCGGGATTCGATCCTCGGTCCTCGCGGCCTCAAAGCGAGCGCTCAACCCGCTGAGCCGTCCCGGCTTTTCCCTTAAATTTTCTTTAATGAAGGAAATCTATTAAGAACAGAACTCAATACTAGAAATTATTTTCTGTGGGGTGTTTTGATTCCACTGGCAAAGTATAACTTATTGTAAATTAGAAGTTGTCTGTTCTTTTTTGGCAATAAATTTACTGAGATATAATTTACATACCATACAATTCACCCATTTGAATTATACGAGTACATTTCAGTAGTTTTTAGTATTTCAGAGTTGTGTAACCATCATCACAATCAACTTTAGAACATTTTCATCACCCCCTAAAGAAACTGTGCACCCTTTAGCTAGACATCCCCAACCCTAAGCGATCACTAATCTACTTTGAGTCTTTAAGGATTTGTGTATTCCTGATAGTTTATGTGAATTGAACTATACAATATATGGTCTTTTGCAACTGGCATTGTTTTCAAGATTCATCCAAGTGTATCAGTATTTCATTGTTTTTTCTTACCAAATAATATTTTATGAATATCCCATATCTTACTATTCATTGATCAGTTGGTGGGACTTTACATTCTTTTTTAATATATTTTTATTTATTTATTTATTTTTGACAGACAGAGAGAGAGAGAGAGAGAGAGAGAGAGAGAGAGAGAGAGAGATACAGAGATACAGAGAGAGCTGAACTGGGGGAACTCCCCAGTTCAGCATATCGTTCCGCACAGGGCCGGGGCAGGGATTCGATCCCTGGTCCCTGGCGCTGCAAAGTGAGCGCTTAACCCACTGAGCCACCCCGGCTTCCCAACATTCTTTATTCTTTCTTAAGCAGTTTTTCCATTTGATAATGGATAAAGAATTTACCATTCTTTGAGCACATTCCCTGTGTTGCCGTGTAAATAGACACAGGTACTTGCACATTCTTTTATTTATTTTTTATTTTTTTATTGTTTTTAACAGAGAGAGAGAGATATATATACAGAGACAGAGAGAGAACTGAACTGTGGGAACTCCCCAGTTTAGCACATGGGTCCACACCGGCCGGGACCGGGACTCGATCCTCGGTCCCCGGCGCTGCAAAGTGAGCATTTAACCCACTGAGCCATCCCGGTTTTCCCACTTGCACATTCTTAATGGTTATTGTATTTTCCTATTTAAATTTAATTTTCCTAGCATTAAAATTTTTTTTTTTTTTTAGCTTGTGTACTGCCAGTCAGACGTATTGTTAATGCCAATTTGGTTCTTGGTCATTTTGCCTCTATAATTATGTTATATATTCAGTGAAGTAGGTGGATTTTTGTTTTCAGTTACAAAAGTCCATGAACTAACTTCAAGTAATCATGTTGTTATGTTTTCACCTCACTATGAATGTAGGCATAGTAGATGGAGTGATTCTTCCTACAGAAATGCCAATGCCCAGTTCCACCCGCCCACACTGGTTGGAACCTACTATTTATTCTTCTGAAGAAGATGGCCTCAATAGAGCCTCTTCAGATGGTGTTGGAGGAGATACTTTGAATATGCTCTCGGTTGCAGTTAAAATATTGTCTGATAAATCAGAGTCCAATACAAAGGTTTGTTTTTGATACTTTTGTATCAAATGCTTGCTGTTGATTTGGTTATTAGCTAAAATGATTACAAAAAAGACACATTTATTGTCTTAGAAAAATGTCAGATTATAAATTGTAGAGTATGTGTGTAGTAACTGTAACTGTGTTGCTCTGTAGGAATTTCTTGTTGCTGTGGGCCTGAAAGGAGCCACACTCCGGCACAGAATTCTGCCTTCAGGGCTCAGCTGGCATGAGCAGGTAAGAGAGCGGTTAGGTGTGTGTCATTCTGTTGTATACTTTATATTGACATATAACATACACACTGAAAAGCTCACAAATCGTAGATGTTCAGCTCAGTGAATTATAATGAACTAAACAGTCCTGTATAACCATCACCTTTTAGGTTAGGAAATAGAACATTAACACCACTCCAGAATGTGATTGATTTTTTTACCTTATATAGTTTAGGCGCCATAATTTCAGAATTATTCTGGAGGAGGCCAGTAACATGGTTTGAGGATTTTTAAGGTTTTCTGTAATTAATTTTCAGTCTAATAATTTATATGTTTAATGAAATACAGTTGGTTATGTTTCACAGGAATATTCGGGTTAACTTTATGTAAGAAAGAAAATAAGTGCACTGATTCTTGTTCATTTTCCTTAGAAAGAGAAACTTTTTCTTTGTGCTGGGAAAATAGTTATTTTAAACTTGAACGCTTTTAGAAGGCTTTTTTTTCATAAAAGCATTTAGGAAACATGAGATAATTCTGTGTATCTATCTGTCTATCTTTCTATAGAAACATGAGATATTTTTTGTATCTATATCTATAGCTCTCTCTCTCTTTCTCTCATCTGTACAGCAGTAGTAAAGAGATGGTTAGTACGATCACTGAGCTGGCTGTAAGGGAGAGGTTTAGCCTAACCTTGTTTGCTTACATTAGAAATATATGACACTATATGTTGGTGAGAGGTCTTATTTTTCACACTGTGCTAGATTTAAATTAAGGATAAAGAACTTCTCCCCATAATGGATTACATAGCAGAGGATAAAGAACTTCTCCCAATAATGGATTACATAGCAAACCAGTCTTTAGGAAAATATTTTTTCCAAGAATTACTCCAAGCAAAATAATATTAAAATGTATTATACATACTTTGTTAGTTTCATAAGATTTGTTTTTTCTAAGGTTTCTATAGCATTGTAGTTGCTAAATGGGCCTTTTTATTTCAAATTCCAGTTTTTCAAATATTTTTTGAAATGAATTCCTTCCAAATGATGATTCTTTTTCTTTTAACCTTATGATTTTCCAATAAATGGTTGCTTTTTCTGTGAGATATTTTGTTTTATGTTGGTATTAATGATATATCAAAGCTCTTTTTTCTTCTAAAGCAGGGCCTTTTATATTTTTGTGATTATAGATTTCATACTTCTTGAATATTGCTGATGAGCCTGTTCTGGGATATAACCCTCCAACTTCATTTACAACTTTTCATGTTCATCTCTGGAGCTGTGCACTTGATTATAGGTTAGTTCACAAATGGAACAAAATAAAGTTTTATTTAAAATACGTATTAAGTTTTGGAAAAACATAATTAAGTAGAGTTAAGGTTCAAAATAAAATATGTACTAAGTAAGTTTTAGAAAAAATACATAATTCAGTAGAGTTGAGGCTCAAAATGTTCTTTAAAGGGTCTTTCTGTTGTTGCAGCAGACTGATGTTCTGTTGTTGTTTTGGTATTAGGCCTCTTTACTTGCCAATCCGATCTCTTCTGACTGTTGAAACATTCAGTGTGTCAAGTAGTGTTGCTTTGGATAAATCATCTTCTACTCTCAGGTACTGTATGAACTTCATTGTGTATGAAAGGAAGCTGTTCAAAACCTACTGACTGATAGTTATCTAAACCCTTTTATTAAAGTCTCAATCTTTTGTTAAAATCAATATTCTCTTTTAATAGTCATATTCCTTTATCCCAGTTTTCAGTTTTTCTTTCTCAGATGGTTTGTCCTATATCTTCTATTCATTACTATATTTAATTTTTAGGGAGGAAATTAATTATTGAGATTTTTAGTTTACTTTTTAAAATATGTATACAAACTTCACATAATACCTGATACATTTTATTTTCATAATTTAAACCTTGTGAATTTGGGTATCAAAAAAACCTGAAAAGATAGAATTAATTTGAGCAATGATTTAATTTCATTCTTTACATTATTTAAATATTCCTAGTATTCATAAACAGGGTTTTAAAGAAATGTCATATGACATTTGTAAGTTAAAAGCTGCATGTGACTTAGATGCTATATCATGTGTTATATAGTCGAGGCTAGTTTTTTAAGTATTGATTTTATTTATTTATTTATTTTTCAGAATAATCCTGGACGAAGCTGTTTTACATCTGTCTGACAAGTGTAATACCGTCACTGTGAATTTGAACAGAGGTAAGAGTTAGAAAACAAAATCTGTGCAATATGAATACTCTTATCTTTGTGTGTGTGAATATTTTAAAGTATTTTAACTCTGGAATAATGACAGTGAACTAAGGATTTTATTAAATATTAGTTTGAAGTTGTAATATCTTTTTTTTTTTTAAAGATTTATTTTATTGTTTGAGAGACAGTTAGAGAGAGAGAAAAGTGGGGAGGGCCCAGAGAAGTCGCCATAGTTGTACACCATTATTTGTGACATAGTTTCACTCTACACAGGTGGATGTGGGGCCACTCAGAGTGAGAACCTTTGCCGCCATCCTGGTGGTTACCGAGTTATGCCGAAGTTCAGCATATGGGTTTGCACGGGCTGGGGCTGGGATTTGCTCCCAAGACCTTGCAATTGCAAGGCAAGTGCTCAACCTGCTGACCTATCCCAGCATCTCCGAAGTTGTAATATCTTTAATTAAGGGCATCAAATTATATGAGGGCTGTCTGGAAAGTAGCCAGCAATGTATAATAATATATAACATTTATGGCTGGATTTTTCCCAGATAGTCCTTGTATATACTCTGTTTAATATAAGACAAATTTTGTTTCTAACTAAGATAAAATGAATTGTAGAATTTTTGTGGATGAAACTATATTTCTGTTGCATTATAAGTATTTGTAGCACTATGTGCCATGAATTGTAAAGAGGTGCTAGTTTTATTAGGTGTTGGTTGGATAAGCATTTTTGGAAGCTATACTCAGACATGTTATTAATTTTTTTAATTTTAGATTATGTTCGTGTAATGGATATGGGGCTTTTGGAATTAACCATAACTGCAGTGAAGTCTGATTCTGATGGAGAGCAAGTAAGTTATTAAAATAAATAGAAAATTTTATTTGTCTTGTTTTTTATAAGAGAGACTAAAAATGTATTGACTTTACTGTAAAGTTATTTTTCCACTTACCTAATTTTGGTCAAAAATAGATAAAATGTTTTAAAATTAAGATTGAGTTAATATAAATACATATTTCCTAATTCAAGACAAAATGTTATATTTTATTCAATGTAAACCTATACCAAAAATAGGAAGATGTATTTCATGTTTGGAAAACATTTCATCCTTCTCGCCTGTGTCCTGTCTAGACTGATTCGCGCTTTGAGTTACACTGTTCCAGTGACATTGTCCATATCAGAACTTGCTCAGACTCTTGTGCGGCCTTAATGAACCTTATTCAGTACATTGCAAGCTATGGGGACTTACATGCAGCTACCAAGGCAGACGTGAAGCCTGGAGCTCCTCAAAGAAAGACGAAGGTACAGCGGCAGCATCACTCAGAGCCACATGAATGACATGTTCACATCAATGAGGTCTCCATATAGTCCTAAGGTAGAAAAGAAACTGAAACTCAGTGATCTCTTTTTCACCTTGGGGTCTGGAAAGGTGATTTCTGGGCCTTTTTGGAAAATCATTTTGTTTGATATTCTTTGTTTCAGAACCTTCTCTACCAACATAGTATCGGTACTCTTTTTTCCAAACTTAAGTTATTTTCATGTGTCCTCAGGGAAGAAAGAAAACATTTATCATGTAAGAACTTGTTATGTGCAAGTTGTATGTAAAAATGCTATGAGAAGATAAATGGCAGGTGTTAGTATGTATTACCAGAAGATTTATTTATATAATATTACCCTGTGTATTTGTTACCTATAATACTATCCAGTTTTCAGTATACTTTGTCATATGTGGTTTTCTTTAACCCAGTGTGATGCAGGGGTGAAAGATTATTATCTCTGTTTTATAGACGAATATGGTAAAACCCAGAGAATCTAGACAGTTTGTCCTAATTAGTTGTAGAAACAGGAACAAAGCCAGATTTTTTGATTCCCGGTTCAGTGCTTTCTTATGCTTCCAAGTATCACCTCTCCGCCCATTCTTATGTCCAGTTTGTTTAGCACATCTTTATTTTTGTGTGTTTTCATTCTTATTCATGCCCTCTTCTGTGAACAGAATTCTTTATGCTTTGAGGTTATGGAGCCTCTAGTAGGGTTCTGACTGGCCTTGCATTATCTTTCATTCAGCATGATCTTACATTTCATTTGTGTTACACATCTGCTTTTGATTTCTTACTGCTGTTTTATTCTTACTGAGGATAAAGTGATTCATGACACTCCTTCTCTACCATTGATTCTTTTTGGAAACATTCTCCAGTTTATTAAAAGTGATTTTAATATTTAATTTAAAAGTAAATTATCTCTTTCAAGTTGGATGTTTCCAGTTTAGAGTCATACTCACATTTGAAAAGCATGGTGTGGATTTCATGAATCCAGAATTCACTAACTGGAATAGTTAAGTATTAGTGCTGGAATTGAGCCCCATAAATAGCCACTTGGGAGATATTCCCCCTTGTATATGCCCCCTACTGTCCTGAGGTGTCTAGTCTTCCTAAGAAATGAGGCTCTAACCTACAGTGCCTTTGTCTCAAAGGTGTGAAATAGTTTGTAGGTGGCAGATCCACTCCTCCTAGCTTTACTACAGTTTCTGTCACCTTACCTCTCTTCTAATGTGTTGTCTCTTCATGATCCCAGTTCCCCATGCTGGTTTTGAGGCAATGACACATCTATTTTTATTATTATTATTATTTTACATTTGATGTAAAAATACCTCACCTCCATACCCTCACCCCCAGGCAACCACCATCTATTTCTACTTGCCAGTAGTTTTTGTTGGGGTGATGATGAACTAAAAACTGAAGATAAAAATCTAATAGCTACTGGACAGACTATGTAATAGAAAAATGAATATACCCCTCTTTCTGGTGTTTTATAAAATGTAGTATATTTCTAGGATATAATAATGTTAAATGGCTTGCTTTTTAGAGCAATTTCAGTTATTTTTAATTAGGTCTTTTTTTTTTTCTTGTGACAGAGAAGACAGATAGAATGGGAAGGGCCCAGAGCAGTCTCCATAGTTGACAGCATTAGTTTTACATATAGTTTCACTCCACAGGTGGGCACGGGGCTGCACAGGGCAGGAACTGGGCCGAGAGCTTCCCGCATAGGCCCCTGCAAGATGGGTCCACATGGCCTGGGCCCTAGATTCGATCCTGGGGCTCCGGGGCTGCAAAGCGAGCACTTAACCTGCTGAGCCATCCTAGCTTCCCCTTTAATTGAGTCTTTTGATTGTAGGTGGATCTTGGTGGTCGTCCATCCTCACAAGGTCCAGTACTTCCTGAAGCAGATCAACAGATTTTACGAGATCTGATGAGTGATGCGATGGAGGAGATTGACATGCACCAGGCTGCTTCATCTGTAAAACCTCAGTCTAATGGTAGGACAGGCTGAGCTTTCCTCTGGAAGCACTGATGTTGTAGCCTAGGTTTACATCATTTGTGTTCTTAGAAATTTTTCAATAAGTGACTTACTAATGAAGAGACAATCTTGAGTTTTGGTGGATATTTATTAGTCAGTCATCTTGTGCTTACTAAGTATCTAGTAGTTAACACTGGCCGGGGTATTGTGGGGGATACAGGTTAAGTGGTAGACAAAGCCTATGTTCTCTGGTAGCTTGTAGTTTAGTAAAACAAACTGGCACTAACCCAGTACTTAGATGCTAGTACTTAGAGTGATTCAGAAATGATATAAGAAAATACTTCAGAATGTGTTACATACTCTTAACTAGTGTTCAGAAAGGATTGGAACCCATTCATTAGACTTCAGTAAAAATGAGATGAGTTGGCTTTTAAGAAATGGATAATACTTAGGTGTGTAGAGGGGAGAGAGAAGGTAATCTTGGCAAGGTCACACAAAGGCATGCATGAACTTAAGGATGTAGCACAGTGGTGTCCAATCTTGGCTTCTGGGCCACAATGGAAGAAGAAGAATTATCCTGGGCCACACATAAAATACACTAACACTAACAATAACTGATGAACTAAAAAAAAGTCACAAAAAATCTTGTAATGTTTTAAGAAAGTTAACGAATTTGTGTTGGGCCTTATTCAAAGCTGTCCTGGGCTGCATGTGACTCATGGGCCATGGGTTGGACAAGCTTCATGTAGCAGCTCAGGCTACTGCTAGAACAGAAGTTCCTATTTTATTGAAGAGAATTAGACAATAAAGTTGGATAAGCAGTGAGGAATCAGAGAGTTAGGGAGCCTTGAAAGCCAGTGGAAACATCTAAATATTTAGAAGCACCTATCTGAAAAAATATATTTTCTAATTGGTTGAATTTAACTATTTATATATGTTGTATAGCATTAAATGCTGCTTTTATTCTAATTTAGAATAAATTAGAACTAATGAAGCAAATGGGAAACTTTAGCTTTCTGTGTACCATATTATTTGTAACAAATACTAGCAGCTAACCTCTTTTGAGGGAAAGAATATTTAATGACTATTTACTCAGCAGCTTCAATATATAAGGTTCTGTACTAGGTACTGGGTGCTTATAAGGATGTACAAGTTCAAGATGCTGCCATAGAATAATTTAAAATCTAGTCTGTGAACCTCTTGAGGCTATAATGTCACTTTATTCATCTTAGTATTCTCAGTCAATATCACAGTGCTTGGTTTGAATGACTGATTGAATGGAGACTTAGTGAATCTAACATGTAATATAAATATATAAAAATATATTCACATAGAGATTTTGGTGCACACGTACTCTTCTATGAATTTCATATTGAGAGCCACCTGAGAACAGGTGTCCTATGTGTGTATCAGTCACCTGTGGCTTACAGTCACCTGAAGACATAAACTGTTTCCCTCCCCCCCTGTGTAAGTAGAGATTTCCTAGTCTTGTGGAGGCTCTGCTGCATGTGACCAGTTTCCCCTCCCCTTGCAATATTGTTGAGGAAGTCTCTTCCAAAGCTGTGCCTGTGGGATGGAATTATCAGTCTGAACTTCTGGCTAAAACCACACTCCAGGTGGCACTAAGCAGCTGCTGTCGAATTCGTGAGCATCTCTCATACCAAATAGCTAAGAGGAGACTAACTTTGAGATGATCATTGACTCTTTTCTTAGAGAGCTTCATACTTATTATTAGTCTTTTTATTAGTAGTTGGAGGATAATTGCAAGAAAGAAATGAGGCATTGCAGGTGAAAGCACTCAACATTAAGTGCATCTAACACATGGTTAAAATGCTTACTAATTATTATCATTGATGTTTCAGAATGTGCCAAGACTGAATGCTGTAATCTTTTTACCCAGGTGTTTTAGATGAAAAATCTCACACTCAGGAGCCATGTTGCTCAGACCTCTTCCTGTTTCCAGATGAGAGTGGGAATGTGTCCCAGGAGCCCGGCCCCACTTACGCCTCATTCACCCACCACTTGATTAGTGACACAATGACAAGTGTGCCCACTGAAAATGACGACTTTTGCATTCTTTTTGCTCCAAGAGCAACCATTCAGGTAATAAATTGATAACATAATTGAGACCTTAAGATAATGTTACCAATTGAATTGACCAAATGGTACATGAAAAAGATCCTTTAGATTTTGTTAACTCTTTGCAGTTCAGAATGTCTTATTTTGTAATTTTCTATTGATGCTTTGTAAATGAATGTTATACTTTGCTATTTCTGTGGCACATCTCTCAGAAACTCAGAAGAGTACTGTATGTTTGCAAAATTTCTCATATAGATTATTAAACCTCAGATGTTGTATGTAGTAAGATAGCAGATGAGGGTGAGATTAAATGGCAGAAAGTGCTCCATAGAGTTGCTGGTCCAAGAATTGGGAAAGATAAGATGTAGTTTGTGTGAAGGTTCATGATAGGTTGATACATGTAATTTCTATGTTAGAGTCATGCTCACATTTTAAAAGCATGGTGGGCATCAAATATATGTTGATAGAAAGAGAACTGACTCTGGGTGGTTAGCACATAATGCAATACATAGACGATGTAATGTAGAACTGTACACCTGGAACCTATGTAATTGATACCCACCAATGTCACCCCAATAAAATTAACAGTTAATAAAAATAATAAAAGAATGGTGTGGATTTCATGAACCCCCAGTTCACTAACCAAAATGGTAAAGCATTGGTGCTGAAGTGGGACCCCATTCAAAATGAATCTCACTATTTATATGTATAAACTGCCCATTAGTAACTTAGTAGGTGAGTGTATTTATTTGACTAAGTTCTGAGAAATTAAAAAAGTAAAAAAAAATCAAATTCAGGACAAGCTCATTATTAGGGACATGGTAATTTGGTCAGTATGTTGAAGTATGTCAGATTCAGAATACAGTATTGGCTTTGAACTAAAGAACTATACACAGACATACATACATTTACACATACACACACGTGCACACACATACTAAATCTATGCTTTTTAAAAAATAAATCATCATGGTTTATTTAATGAGGTTATTCATCAGATTATGGTTTTAAACCTGTTATAAATGTGTGATAGGAAGAAATGACATACAATCGATAAGACAAATCTTTTTTCCATGGACTTTCCTCATCTTCCTGATTAGCAGTAAAAAGCATTTTCAGGTTTATATAAACACATTCTTTACAACTGCCTTAACAGAAAATTAGTTTATAAATAACATTGGGCATTTAGTAAATAAGTCACAGCCTAGTAAATTCAATTGTGCAGTTGTGAAATGTAATATGAGATAGTTTTTGAAACCTTAAGACTGGGTAATCTGCAGTGTTTCCAACATGTCTTCGCCTGCCTTAAGAGAGTACTATATTTGGTTTCCTTCTTACTTCAGCCTGCAAACTGATAAGCTCTGTTTATTTGACTAGCTGCCCAAAGCGTATTTCATGTCCTTTTTTGTTTTTGCACTTGCTTTTGGATTAGAAGCAATATGACTTGCTGACGTGTAAAATCCAAAGTGCTCATATTTCTGTTATTCAGTTTCAAGGCCTGTGCAAAATATTTACCTGAAAGTTCAAGGTTTTCAAGTCCACCTTGGGCATATTTAACTTCAGAATACTGCTGACGAATAAGTGGCTGTGTGGATTAGTCATCATAAGCTCTTCTACACAAAAGGCTGCTTTAGCGTAGTCATGTTCATTGATAAAGTTCTGCAAGTTCATGCGGGTTTCTTGGTCTCCAACAAATTGCTCCAGATACTCATTCAGTTCCCGAATGGCCTCCACACTTTTTCCCTGAGCTTGTCAAATGGCAATCTTACGTTTTCTTCCAGCAGTGTTAGTTGGATCTTCATGTAAAATTTGGTCATATAGCTGTATAATATCATCATATCTTTCCATGGTTTCATATCTCATACCAGTTAGTCACTTGACTCTGTGACTACCAGGGAACTGTCTTCTCAACTCTTGAAGACAAAACAATGCCAAGTCATCTTGATCATAGTCTAGGGTCACAATCATCACCTATTCTTATAGGATCCAAATATCATCTCCAAGCCTGGAAGCATATTCATTAATTAATTTCTCCCCAACTTCCACAATTTGCTCACTATTTTGTGAGTTTTCTTTTATCCTTTTTCTCATTTTATCTCATATTTTTTCCCAAATGACATAAAGTTCTGAGACCTTCACCATCTTCTCAAAATCTAGAGGCAACTTGGGTGAGAGGGTGGGAAGAAGCTATGCCTTTTTTTATTGTCAAACAAACAATAAAGCCAAATTGAAGACTATAAAAAATCCTAATGCAGTGATTAACCATAAAACAGAAAAAGAGTCCATTTTGTGGTTAAAAATGCAGACTATCTTATATAGTGGTTATATCAGTACTTATATAATGAAATTACTAAAAAGAATGTAAGATCAGGAAATCCCCATGAGATGTGCAACATACTCAGTGGTTTCTACTGAGATAAGACAGTACACATTACCTGTTTCTTTATTTTAGGAGAAGGAAGAAGAACCAGTTGTAAAAATAATGGTTGATGATGCAATTTTGATAAGAGATAATTATTTCAGTCTGCCTGCTAAGAAGACAGATACGAGCAGAGCCCCACTACACTTCCCTATTCCTGTGGTTCGGTATGTTGTCAAAGAAGTCTCTCTCGTTTGGCATCTTTATGGAGGAAAGGACTTTGGAACAGCCCCTCCGACTTCTCCAGCTAAAAGTTATATGTAAGTTAAGTTAATTTCTACATAAGTTTATTTGGCAGGCCAATATATTCTTTTCATAGAAAAATACATAGTATTTATTATTTTAATAATTAACAAAGAATTATTAAAAACCATGTAATTTACATATTACTTTTTAAATGTTAATGTTAAAGTTTTCAACCTGTAAACTTATTTGCAGTGATTTTACTTTTACTAAAGTGTGGTGACTTAAGTAATGTTCATTCAGCAAAGTTTTTCAGATATCTACCAGATGCCAGAGCCTTGTGCTAGAGGCACATTCACTAAATAAATGTGACTCAGACCCTGCCCTCCATTCAAAAGGGAGAGAGACAGTTATGTGAGCAAATGAAGACAGTGAAATGTGTGCATCAGGAGGCAGGGACCATGCTTGCCCCTGAATCTCAGCATCCAGCTGGTTACCAAGCAGAAACTGATTCTCCCAAAGTAATTGTTAGGTGGGTATGTTATTCCGAAGAGAACTAGATAGATGAGGTACAGTTGGGCAAACTGCAGTGGATGAGGAGGAGCAGAAAAGGCTGGGGAAGCCAGGATGGCTCAGTGGGTTAAGCGCTCACTTTGCAGCACCGCGGACCCAGGATCAAATCCCGGCCCCGGCCTGTGCGGACCCGTATGCTGAACTGGGGAGTTTCCCCAGTTCAATTCTCTCTCTGTCTCTGTATCTCTCTCTCTCTCTCTCTCTGTCAAAAACAATAAAAATAAAAAAAATAAAAAAAAGAAATCAATAAAAACAAAAAAACCTTCAAAGATATTAGCATAAAAATGAGAATAGTGGGAAGCCGGGATGGCTCAGTGGGTTAAGCGCTCACTTTGCAGCCCCGGGGACTGAGGATCAAATCCTGGCCCCAGCCCGTGTGGACCCAAATCCTGAACTGGGGAGTGCCCCCAGTTCAGTTCTCACCGGGGCAAGACCCCGGCTCAGTTCCTGCCCCGTGCAGCCCCGCGTTCACCTGTGGAATGAAACTATGTGGAAAAACCAATGATGTGCAACTATGGAGACTATTCTGGGCCCTCCCCTTTCTCTCTGTCTCTGTATCTCTCTCTCTGTCAAAACAACAACAACAAACAAACAATAAAAATAAATCTTTAAAAAAAAGAAGAAAAGGCTTCATGAGGTGGTAATCTTTGGCACAACAGTGTAGTGACTTTTTCTATTTAAAAATGATTTTTTAGAATCTCTGAGTTTACTAGAATTATTTTCTGTATTCATTGGGATTTCTAGGACTTGTACTCTATCAGAGGTTTCTGAAGTAATAAGGAACTGGTAAGGAGGTCTCGTTTCCAAGTCTATCCTGTGCTATGAATACAAACATCCTAGTTAGGTTTTTCTGTGTAACAAGCAGGCGCTTGCCATAATGGCAATAATAAAATTTGTGTTCTCATTGTCTCCAAAGTTTAAAAGATGTGGTTTGGATTTATAGTCATACACTTTGTGGCAACGTTCTGACAATTCTATAATCTTATTTTCTCTTTTCATCTTGTTACTTTTCCTGATGTCATTCATCACCTTTCTTTGAATATTCCTTTAACAAAAGTTTTTTTTTTTTTTAAATTTATTTATAGTAGTCCTCACAGTTCACCTTCTCACACACCCACAAGACATGGACGTAATGTGGTATGTGGGGGAAAAGGAAGAAACCATGACTTTTTAATGGAAATACAGTTAAGCAAGGTAAGACTTTGAAAGGAAAATCCCACCCAAGTGGGAGCATCAATGGGCTTCCATCAGGGCCCCTCCCATGAGCAAGCATCAGAATCCCCTGAGGGCTTGTTAAAACACAGCTTGCTGGGTGGACCCCAAGGTCTGATTTACTAGGTCTGAGGTAGGACCCCTGTATTTGCATTTTTGATGATGACTCTGCTACTGCTTTTCCCAGGACCTGCTGCCCTAAAGTATCTGTCTGGTTAGGCCTGCCTTTGGATGGCATGTATGTCAGCTCCTTTGTGAACATATAGCGACCAGTAGGGCTAGGTCACCAATAACGTTATGTGCATTTAATTCTATCAGCCTATCTGGGATTGTGCTAAGTGTCATATATAGGGTGCTTGACATGGAAATGTCACAGTGATGTCAGTTCCATATATTTAACTGTATCCTTGTCCCCTTTGGAACTTGAACCCTGTTTCTACTGATTAATTTCCAAGCAATTTCATAGGTATGTAAGATGATAATTTTGTCTTATTCCTGTTGAGGGTTTTCCTTGAAAAGGCTGGGGATTTTACTAAGGCCAAGTAAGAAATGTCAAACTTGTCATTGTGTGGTATAGTGCACATAGATCAAGAAATAGGTGAGCACATTAATGTTACCTAAGTTCTCTGAAAGTGGGCTTGAAAGCTGAGATTTCAAAGAAAATGAAGGGTGCTATTTTGCAAGTGAAGAGAAAATCTAGTTTAAATAAAATGTAAAGCTTGCTCTGTATTTCTTCTTGTCTGTGAAGGTGAAGTTTCAGCACGAGGTCTACCCGCCATTTATGCCAGAGTGCAATTCCAGCCTCTTAGAACAGCCAGTCTCCCGGCAGGTGTTCATTGTGCAAGACCTGGAAATTCGAGATCGTCTGGCAACATCACAAATGAATAAGTTTTTGTACTTGTATTGCAGTAAAGAAATGCCTCGAAAAGCTCATTCCAACATGGTAAAATTTAAAACTTTATATTTTTTGCTATATGACTTTTAGAAAAACGTTTTTTATTATATCTAACTGCAGAAGATTTAGATTGGAAAAAATTACTGGATATTTTTCTAAATTTAATATGAAAATCCATTTTAAATATTCTGCTTAAGATTTTATGTTTTAAAAATTGCATGTCACTACTAGGGTCCATTAATTATTAATATAATTGCCAATATAATGATACCTGAGGAAAACAAGAAGACCTTAGTGATCTACACAAAATATTTAGTATTGCTGGAAGTGTTCAGATTTCTAACACTTTTTAGATATTAGTAGAATAGAAATGACTAGCTCAGGACTTTTTGAAGAAAAGGCCATAGAAGCTCATTGGAATTTAGATAGGCTTACGGTTTAGCTTCTGGGACTCAGCAAACTCCTTTGAGACGGAATGTACAACATTATACACATTTTTTTCTCTAAAGAGAATTCATATCTTTTATCAGCTATTTGAGGGAGTTTGTGACCCAAAAAAGTTTGATTAAGTCTTTTAAGGAAAGAGGATAAACAATTCTGCTTTTTGCTTACCTTGAAAACAAGGTCATAATAACATTGGGGAAGAAAGGTTTTTCTCTTTCTTATCTTGTAGTTGACAGTTAAAGCATTACATGTGCGCCCGGAATCCGGCAGGTCGCCACAGGAGTGCTGCTTAAGAGTGTCACTGATGCCACTTCGCCTCAATATTGACCAGGTTTGTACTGCAAGCATAGCTCACAGGATTGTGATGAAATACATGTCCCACATGCAACATAAGACATTTGATTCAGTAGAATTATATGTTTATTATTGCTTAACTTTTATGAAAGTTGCATAATTAAAGCAGTTTTGCTAAAAAACGGCAAATTTATTAGATGTTTGGAATCTGAACTATCGGTGAGTAAATGTTCTTAGATGTAATCTTCAGTCTCCTACGCATTGTCTACTAGACACAGCACTTGAAACTGCTTCTCATGCTCTCTAGTTCTTAAATACATACTCCTAATGCAGATACACAGGTATTTTCAGAGAGTAGTAAAGGAATCCGTGACATATGATTCAGAGATGTGAAGGGTTGTGTCTTAATCACAGCACCTGGAGAGAATTTCTTCTGCCCTGGGTAAAAGGACAGATTAGTAAATTGGCACCTTAAACAGGTCAAAAACAACAGAGATTTTTGGAAAAACATAATGAAATATACTTTCTCCTATTTTAACAAGTATCCCATCAAATTATTTGGGACTTTGCTTTGAACCAGAGAGCTAATTAAAACATAGTTGGTACCTCTTCTACAAACTTTATTCGAGGTACATGGAAAAATGAAGCTGTGTTATAGTCAGTGTGGTGGTGAAGAACATAGGGTTGGAGTCTAACTCGGTTCAAATCTCAGTTCTTTATTACTAGTTGTGTGGCTTTGGGCAAGTCACCTAACTTCTCCAAGCCTCAGTTTCTTCATTGATAAAATGGAAGAAATTGTAATACATGTTGTATCAGTTTTTTAAAAATGAGGGTTAAATGACATTAGTGTATGTGCAACATTTAGCTTGGTGCCTGGCACACATTGTTAAAGATCAAAAATGTTTATACCAACTGAAGAAAATAAATGGAGTTTTAAAATAATCTGCTTTTGAAATAAAACCCTTCTTTTAGGCCTTGTATTGATGTGAGTTCAGGTTTGGAAACAGAGTATGTGTATGATGACAATATTTGTTCACTTAAATAATATTGATCGAATTATGTTGACTGATTTAAATAAATAACAGATATTTCAGGAATAAACATAAATGATATTTATATTATAAATGAAATATAGGCATATCTCAGAGAAAATGTATTATGAAGCATAGAAATTTAGCACAATTTTAAATTAATATTTATAGCTTCTGAGTTGGGTCAAACTTACTAAATGTAAGTACTTTAGGTTTATGCCTTTTCATTATGAGAAGAAAATCTTTTAATACCCGTATTTTAGTTTAACTTACCCATACATTGGCCTAGTAGGAATATGATGACATAATTATGGGTAATTTGATCTATGAAAATTATGGGAAATTACATGTGAGCAAGAATTTGAGCAAGATATATCTTTATGGTATGATTTTACTAGACTTAGCAAGTCTAATTTTCTTTAATAGACTTTTTTCTTTAATATTGAGCTTAATTTATAATTTATAACTATAAAGCATTATGATTTTAAAATGGGGGAATATTAATCTTAGAGAAAGCAGTCAGGGAAATAAATGTTACGACTAAACGGAGGAGGGTTGGGAAATAATTCCCTAAGATATGAAACCTAGGAAAACTAAGCCATGGTACAAATACATAAGCCTTAATGAGCCTTAATCAAAAAACTCCTTTCTAAATAGTTTGCATCTTCTAAGATTTACACACTGTATTTTGAGATAGCAAATGGTCATCTGAATACAAAACCAAATATTTGTATTTTTCATTCTTTTTTTGAAAACAAATCAGTTGATGAATGATAATGCTTCGAATAATATATTTTTTTACCAAGCATGTCTCTGACTTCATTTACCTTAACTGGATCATAGACCGTGAATGTGAGAGCAGCACATTGTTCTCATGGTTTTAAAAAGCTGCACTACTATTGAAGTTCAGTGCAATTGCCTGCAAATCTAAGTGTGCCCGTAGGGTAGGCAGGAAAAGAGGCAGATGGGATGATTTCCATTTGGGGGCAGAAATATGAATAGATGATGAAGGTCATAACGGTAGGCATTTTGGGATCTGAAATACAAAGGGACCAGATTTCCCGATTCTCCTAGTCTGGTGTTCATTTTAGTATTGTGTTGCTTAGAAATCTGTATAGGGAAGATGTATCAGTTAATTCCAAATCATTTGCTGTGTCAACCTCATCCTAGGTTCTGTACTAGGATTTTGGGGATACAAAGATGAGTAAACATCTCATCTCCAAAGGTCTCTGTGTAGTGAGGAGACCAACATCAAACACAATACCTGTGGTGAGTACAAGTGGTAAAGATAGGCATAGAATGATATGGCTCATGGAAGAGGGCTCCCAGGCCAGGCCAGGAGTTCAGATGAGTGCATGGTGATCGGGAAAGGCTCTCTGAAGAGGGGGACACTCGAGCTGGGGATTATGGAATGCAGTGGGGTTCACCACATTCAGATTTTTGTGGAGGCCTTAAGGGCCTAGTTCAGGTTGTGAGATTAGATGTAAGGCTATTTGGATAAGATAAGTAAGCACTCAGCCGAGGTTAGAGATGATTATGTAGCAGGACCAGTTTGCACATTTGTGGTTTTTCAGCATCACTGCTTAATTGCCTGAGTATGATAAAAGTACCTATTTTAATACTTCAAGTCATAGTACACTGTTAACATCTTCTATATAGGACCTTTAAGCTAGAAATAACTATTCTCAAAGTTTGGCATAAATAATAAAATTTTTTAAAGTTTAAGAAATTGATTATATTGAGGTATAATTTGTATTTAATAAAAAGCAACAATTTTAGGTGTGCAGTTTGAGCTTGACAGATACATGCACTTGAGTAACTACTATACCATTTGAAGTGCTTGTATAGGACATTTTCTATACCCTGTATAGTCAGTGTCCATCACTTCCAAGCAACCACTCATTTCATTCCCATCACCACAGATGCTTTGCCCATCCCACAGCCTCGTATGACTGGAATTGTACCTGGCTCCCTCCCCTCAGCCTCTGCCTGTGAGAGTCGCCTGTGTTGTGGCATGTAGCAGCAGTCCTTTCATTTTGCTGAGTAACACTTCATTGTATGGCTGTACCACAACTTACTCTTTTACTTATTGATTCACAGTTAGGCTGTTTTCCTGTTTTGGGCTCTTTCAACTACAGCTGTTATGAAATTTGTGTACAGATCTCTTTTATGGACATATGTTTTCATTTTTCTTGGGTATTATAAACAGATTGTTGGGTCATAGGGGAGATGTGTGTTTATGACAAGAAGTTGCCAGAGGGTTTCCACAGTGGTTGTGCCATTGCACCTTCCCACCCACCAGTCATAGATGAGAGCTCCAGTGGGTTGTCTTTTGGATTGTAACTATTTTACTTCGTGTTCATAGTGGTTTTAATTTGGATTTCCCAGTGACTGATGATGCTGAGCACCTTTTCATGTGCTTATTTGCCATTTGTATATCTTTTTGTGAAGTGCCTGTGTGTTGCTAGTTTTAAAATTAGGTTGTTTGCCTTATTGACCATAAATATCAAAATAAAAAATTTGATAGAATTTACCATAAATATCAAAATAAAAAATTCTGAGAACATTTTGAAAAACTGATAATTAGTATCCCTTTGTTGTTTTTTGCATTTGTAGTTAATTGGGTAAAAGCCATTCTGTCTTTAGTCTTCCTTTTTTTTTTTAGAGCACAGTTATGCCTGAATTAAAGTCAATCATGGAGTCAAAACATTTATAGTATTAAAATATCACCATCTAGTGGCCAAAGAATAATATTTTATATACTATTTGTTAACATTTTATTAACATGTACTATTTGAGATATATATAGTAATATATATTAAATGTGTATAACTCAAATAATTTATAAAATATATAAAAAATGTGTAAAGCACAATATAGCAAACAATTCATGAACCCACTGCCCTCCTGCAAGAACTGGGATATTTCCAGTACCATTGAAACTACCTGCTTGGTTTTAGCCCTGTTCCTCAGACTCCCATATGCCACTTACCTAGAAGAATACCTTTCTAACTTCTGTCATTTATACTTCTGATGAATGCGATCAGTAGTTGATCAGATCTTTTGGAATTGACAGGCAAACTTTTGGTGTGCTACATACCAAATTTTGTGACTGTATAATTCACCCTCACATTGCATTTTGGTACAATATTAATGTTTTATATTAATTTAGAATTTTTTTAAATGGAAGAGAAGAATAAGGAAGAATAGGCTTAGGCATTTAATTTTCTTATTCTCTAAAATGGATTTGTTGGTGGTTTGAGTAAAGTAGGCAAAATGAAGCTGCTAATAATGGGCAAATATGGTTTCTACATACAACATCCAGACAGATCCGTACATTTTTGTTTATAGCTATATAATTTCAGAAGAAACCACACTGAATGGGTAATTTTATTTATTTTTAATTTTTATTTTGAATATCATGTCCAATGAAGACAGTGTATTAAGGTGGTATGACATAGTAGTAAAAGAAATAAGACATTAAGAATTTCTAAGGCATGTGCAAGTATGGAGCACATGCTAGCTGCTGTCATTATTGTTAGTATTACCACTGCACTGGAGAGTGAACTGATGCCAAATGAGAATGAGAATGCCGCATTTCTAAGAAAATGAAAGTATACTTTGATTTAAAAATAGCTGTGTAATTTTTAACTTCTCTGTGTCTTCATTTTCACATCTACAAATTAATTTTCTCATAGAGTTCTGAGAATTAACAAGAGAGTGAGAGAGAGAGTGAGAACAATGCCTGACACAACATAAGAACTCAATAACTTCTGTATATGAATAAAATATGAGACTTTCACATTGTTTCATAATAAAAAAAGATGTACCTTTTTTCCTCCTGTGTTACTTATAATGACATCTCTTAATTTTAGGATGCCTTGTTTTTCCTGAAGGATTTCTTCACAAGTCTTTCTACAGAGGTAGAGCTTCTAATGGCTCCAGATCCAGAAGGTACTAAATATGTATAGTTTGAAAAAGTCTATAACAAGTACTTTGATTGTTATTTCTTTTTGAGAATGTACTTATACAATCTTTATTCTCATTTATATAAATGTGTTTTATGTTTATTTTTATTAAATTATGCAAATGTAGTTTATGTAAAAGTAATAATTTAAAAGGTGAGCCAATTTTCTCTGTAGTAGTAATTGTGTTTATTAAATGAAATGTAGCAAAGCAAATTAAACCTAGATTGATTTAAATTGTTGCTAAGGAAGCCTACCTAATTTTTCAAATGTGCACATTACATTTTCAGTTAAAAAGTCTCCTGGAGCTGATGTCACCTGCAGTTTGCCAAGGCATTTAAGTACCTCAAAGGAGCCAAATCTAGTTCTTTCTCTCCCTGAGCCAAAGCAACCTTTCCAAAATGATAGTGCCAATTCAGTGGAAATGGTTAACGGGGAGGAACCGAAGGACTTCTCAGCTGAAGAAGTGTCATTTAGTGATCAGCCTGTGTTTTTTAGGTAAATTGATTAATTTTGATAACAAATGAAGTTATTTTAGAGTTTTGAAGATTGTCCTTTAACATGTTTGTGTACAGGTAGTCATGCAGTTATGCCACTTTTTCTTTGCACTGCCATATAATCAGCTGGTATATTTACTTATATGTGGTCCCACCTGACTTGTATTCCTCATTTACATTTAGTAACCCTTGTTGAGGATTCATCTCTCTGTTGATTCTGTAGCAGGAGTTTCCTTTTCCTCTTAGCTTCTTCCTTTTTCTCTTCTTAACCTTCTCTTCCTGGTCACTGTTACGGCTTCTCTGTGCCTCCTCAATCATGAGTCTGTTGTTTTCCCCTTTTCCTTTATCCACCTCACCTTCAGCATTCCTTCCTTTTTCCTTATGGAACAGGAATTTTCCATCTAGTTTTCTCTGTCTGCCCTCCTTTATCACTGTCATGTCTTTCCAGACCCTTCCCTCCCTGGCTACATTGACACTGTCAGGAAAGCCCGGTCCGCTCTGCTATTGCTGTCTTCTGTGACTGTGGCCCAGCCACTAGCTAGCTGGTTACATGTTTGAGTTTATCCCTCATTTCAGACTCACTCATTCTTCCTGTTTTCCTTCTCAGCTCTTGGTGGTGGGCATGGAGCCTAGGCTCTATTGGGAGGACAAACGATGAAGATCAAAGCCACCTGTGTTGTGAGGGACAATTAGCTACCATCCCTGGTTTTCTGTGCTCTTCTCCCATCAACATTAATGATCCCCAAGTCCTTTTCCCTTAAGTTCTGAGGTTAGACTTTGGCCTAGAGTGGGCAGTCTAACTAGTTTAAAGTGCTTTCTTGCTTTATATCGTTTGTATAGTGATAAAAGATAGAAAAAAACCCAAAAAAAACAAACCAGAATATGAAATAGATGATCTGTGGTGGTTCTATGCACACTTGTCCAACCTGCGGCCCACGGGCCACATGCGGCCCAGGACAGCTTTGAAAGCGACCCAACACAACTTCGTAAACTTTCTTAAAACATGAGATTTTTTTGCAATTTATTTTTAAGTTCATCAGCTGTCTTCAGTGTTAGTGAATTTTATGTGTGACCTAAGACAATTCTTCCAGTGTGGCCCAGGAAAGCCAATTGGATACCCCTTTTCTAAAACTTTTTACCACAAAGAACCTCTTATTATTTGACCGTTTTGATCTTTTTTCATTAAAATTTTTTTTTAACCAAATTAATGTATATCCTAAGTATTAATTTGAATTCTCATTTTATATTAATCATATGTAAACTACCAATTTGATTTTTTTTAAGATTTATTTTTATTGTTTTTTGACAGAGAGAGAGAGAGACAGAGAGAGAGGGGAAGGCCCAGAGCAGTCTCCATAGTTGACAGCATTAGTTTTCCATATAGTTTCACTCCACAGGTGGGCACAGGGCAGGAACTGGGCTGGGAGCCTCCCTCATAGGCCCTGGCAAGAACTAAACTGGGGACACACCCCAGTTCAGCATATGGATCCACCTGGGCCGGCCCGGGATTTAATCCTTGGGCTCTGGGGCTGCAGGCGTTCAACCTGCTGAGTCATCCCAGCTTCCCCCAATTTGATTTTTGTAAACACTGGATGCCAGCATAAAAGAAACTGAATTGTTAAAATTCTGACCTAAAAGCAGAGAAATTTGACACTTCTTAGTTTGTGTAGCCTTACTTACTTACTTACTTAAGTAAATGCTTTATTTTTCATTAGACTATTTTAAATAGAGTATAGACTTCTATTTCTACTTTCAAAACCTTAAAGGACTCTGGGGTGGTAATCAGTGATATAGTCCAAATAAGTCACTTTACAGATGAGGAAGTTGATGCCGAGTGAGGTGAGTTGACTTGCTCAAGGTCACACGAGCCAGGACTAGAATGCAGATACTAATCCCCAATTGAGTGCATTTTTCAAGTGATGGCCTAAGAGTCCCTCCTGCCCCCCTCCCCAACATTTATTCAGTTTTGTTCACTACATAAATATTTATTGAACATTATTATATGTATGCCACATTTTATTCTAGGCACAGTGAACAAAGTAGAGAAAACTTTCCATTTAATTGAACTTACAAATAATTAAAACATATGATTTGTCTTATTATGTGCTTGGAGAAAAAAAGAGTGAGAAAGGAAGAGGCAGGTGTCACAGGGCTTTTGCCCAGGCTTCTTGTATGATTGACATGAATACAGCATTTCCATTTTACTCTAGGTTAAGTAGTCTTTGTGGGATGACTCAGGATATAATCACCAACATTAATTCTGTAGAAAAAATGTATTTTAAGTTCCAATTTACTGTCCATCTTTTGGAAGCCAGCTTCTTTTGTTTGATGTATACCAGGGGTGTCAAACTCAATTAAAACACGGGGTCATTTGGTGCAACAGGCAGGATTCACGTGGGCCACATCACATTTACAAACGTCGCTGGAACTGAGTCAGCACGTTTATACATGCCCACAGGCCCCCAGGAAAGGCACTGGGCCACGTGTATACTCATCTTCAGGGTTAACGAGGGAATTGTGTGTACGGTATTGCCTCGATCTCCCCTAAGCGCTATTTTCTTCATAACAATTTTTTCTATTTTAATTTTATTTCAGAGCATTGTGGGCCACAAAAAATTACCTCAGGGGCCACATGGTGGCCGCATGCGGCCCGCGGGCTGCCAGTTTGACACCCCTGGTATACCATCAGTGTATGATTTTAATTTCATTCTCAAAGACTTCCCAGTATTTGTGTGTCAATATCCTGTTTACAAGTATTGGTCTCAAGAATGCCCACTAAAATTCACCAATGTAGGTAGCATTTAACAAATGTATTGACAAACACATTTAGGCTCAGAGAGTTTAAATGACTTGCTCCTGATTGCATCTCACATAATTGATAAAACTGGGATTCATGTCCATTTCTTCTGGCTCCTTCTGCTTCAACATGGAACTAAAATAAATGCCTGACCCCCTCGTTTTTACTTTTTGGTAATGATCATGTTATTTGGTTTAATCTTGAAGGTTGCTTTTATTAATTTGTTCTCTTATGAATTGAGACTATCTGCCAAAATGAATTTTTCTAATCTAAATACTATTCAGTAAATTAAGAAAAGGTTTTTGTGAGAAAATTTAAGTATAAAATAAGTGCCATTTATGAGATGATTAACATTGGTTTAGTTGTCATATTACCTTAAAAAAAAGGTATTCTATTTTATATATGTTCTGGTTTTGTTATTATCCATTTGAACAAATTATATCTATTTTCAACTATTAGTAATTTCAAATATAATAATTCCCCATTTTTCTTTATCTTCAGAGAATTTAGATTCACATCAGAAGTTCCTATCCGACTTGACTATCATGGCAAGCACGTATCAATGGATCAGGTTTGGAAATTTTATATAAATATATTCTACAAAATTGTCTGCTTTGTTTTCCTAATAGACTCAAGTTTTTAAAAACTTTTTAATGTCATAAATATAGATGTTTGAAATGATGTATAAGATTTTAACAATTTAATTCTGTTATTAAAGTAGATTAAATATCATTTACTTAAGATCCCATAAGTAAAATTTGATATAAATTGGTTCATACATATTATTAATATAAAGTATGTATTTTTTGCTACAAACATTTTAAGTATGTTAGCTTCATTAATGAATATTGCTTTGGCTTTCCCACATATCAACTATTTTAAGTGTCAACTCTCAATTTACAGATTAATCTGGCCTTTTTTTTTTTTTGAAATTTTCAAGGGCACATTAGCTGGAATTTTGATCGGTCTGGCCCAGTTAAACTGCTCTGAACTAAAGCTGAAGAGGCTTTTCTATCGGCATGGGTAAGTTGTTTCATTATATTAGGCTTTTAGGTATAGTAACTAAAGTTAGTGTACAACAGATTAAAAATTGAGCTTCCTTAGCAAGCATATGTAATTTAATTCCTTTATAATGTTGGCTGCAGAGAGCTCACATTTAGAGGGTTCTTACTGATTAGGGGCTAGTTTTTATTTGAAGGTAGTAGAAGCAGTTTGACAAAGTAGTATTTTTTAAAAACAGGTTTAGTTATGATATTTTTAAAAATTTCCCCAAGTTCTAAATCAGCTTATTTAGTGAAAAGACTAGAAGTTCAGAAGGTAATGATTTTTAGTAGCTAAAAACTGGCAATTTGTAGATGTTAACACGTTGCGTACAGCGGGGTTTAAAATCCTCATACCCCTCTGTTCCGGCAGGTATTTAAATGAGACCACGTTGAAATGAACTCTTCTCTTTAAAATGCTATTGCTTCCATATTATTTATAACTTTTCAATGAAATATTTTGTACTTACGTAAATTTATCCATTGATAATATTTGCTCATTATATATCAACCAAACCTCATTAATTAACTAAATCTTGCAAAAAATAAAAGGTCAAGTGTAAAAACGAGAATTCTCGTTACCCGTCCTTAACGCATGGCTCAGAAAAAAAGAAGATTCTCGTGATCCGTACGCAATGTGTTAAGTTAATCCTATGCCAGAGCTTTAGATTGTCCAGAAGTAAGAATACTGGAAAAACATAGCTATTCACATTAAGTAAGCCTTGTAGAAATTAATATTACAATTGGATTACATATATGTATGTATACATTTATTTATATGCATATTTTCAGATCGAACATCTGTAATATTTTGTCTTTATAATTTGTAAATTTTCTTTTGTCTTAAGTAAAACAATCCTTCAAACTTATCTAAAGCTATAAATTTCTTTTTCTTCTTATATACTAATAGTCATTTGCTCTAGTTTGCTAGGTGTTGACAAGTTATTCTCATATGCAATCACCGAATGGCTTACTGACATTAAGAAAAACCAGCTACCAGGAATCCTGGGAGGTGTTGGGCCTATGCACTCACTAGTTCAATTAGGTGAGTTTCCTTTTTTAATCAAAAGATAATTTATTTTGCCTGATCAGAGATGCTTAACCCTTTTGTGGTTGTGGATGCCTTTGAGAGGTCTGTCTTTCTAGAACACCTGCGATTGTAGTCAGACACACAGAACTTTGTCTCCCATTTTAGGGGCTCAAAGCCCCAGGGTTAGAATGACAGCAATGTGAGCCCCAGCACTCCTCTTCACTGCCGTGTGTTGACTGTTCTAGTGCAAGGACTGAAGGACCTGGTCTGGTTACCGATAGAGCAGTACCGGAAGGATGGCCGCATCGTCAGAGGAGTTCAGAGAGGTGCTGCCTCCTTCGGCACGTCGACAGCCATGGCTGCTCTAGAACTCACCAACAGAATGGTTCAAACCATACAGGTATCTTCCCAGAGACCGCCTCACCTATTCACAGAGGAAGGGCCCTTGTAAAATGGGTGGGCGGTTTTGTTCTTAAACTGATACTATCAAAATATACAAAATCAATAAAATATGAGAATAGATATTTTTTTTATAAAGTTTTTTTAAAGATTTCTTTTTATTGTTTTTGACAGAGAGAGAGAGATACAGAGACAGAGACAGAGAGAAAGGGGAGGGCCCAGAACAGTCTCCATAGTTGCACATCATTGGTTTTTCCACATAGTTTCATTCCACAGGTGGGTGCGGGGATGCACAGGGCAGAAACTGGGCCGGGGTCTCGCCCCAGTGAGAACCGAACTGGGGGAACTCCCTAGTTCAGCATATGGGTCCGCACGGGCTGGGGCCGGGATTCGATCCTCGGTCCCCGGGGCTGCAAAGTGAGCACTTAACCCACTGAGCCATCCTGGCTTCCCCAAGAATAGATATTTTATCTGTAACGATTTAATAACAGGATTTTGACATTTCTTAGCTATCCATTGTTACATTATTAGTAGAAAAAAGTAGTGGATACAGTGTCAAATGTGCTTGCCTATTTCAAGTAAATAATAGCCGTTAAGTAAGCTGAGTATTTCACCACATTGACATAAAAAATTTATAGCTAAATGTAAAGAAAATATTATAGAGTAAACAGTAGTTTAAAGGTTTTTTTATATTAAGGATTAAAGTCCAGTTAACCTTATCTGGGGCGTGCATTCTTAACTAACCTGGTCCCTTGGAGAATGTTCTGAGAGGGCAGAGAAGGGCCTGAAAAAGTCAGCTCTACCCAGATAGTGTTTGTTTTTAATTTACACTTTTATGTTAATTATCAAAGGAACAACTCCTTGTTGTAAAGAACTCAAATACTGCACAAGTGCCCTGTGAGGGCACATGGGTCCCTCTCTTCTTCCTCAGTCCCTGTGGGATGTCACTGCTGGAGCCTAACTCTCCAGACTTCCTCCTGATTCACTTCTATTTTCTGATAAAATGGTCCAGGCAGCAGCAGAGACGGCTTATGACATGGTGTCTCCTGGGACCCTTTCTATCGAGCCCAAGAAGATCAGAAGGTTTCCTCACCACCGGTTAGCCCACCAGCCAGTAGACCTGAGGGAAGGTGTGGCCAAGGCCTACAGTGTCGTGAAAGAGGTAAGTGACACTTGAGTGGACAAGCCAAAACCTGCTCCCATCTTTCCTGGCTTCATCTAAGGGGCACCCAGTGGTTAGATTTTGCTCCAAAGAGACCCGTGGAAGTGGATTGGGAACTGTTGTCAGCAGCAGGGGCAGGTGTCCGTGTAGGTGAAGGACAGGGCCATGGAGTGGCTGCTGAGGCCCAGGAAGAGGAGGGACCCTGGGGAAGACCAAGGTGCTCTCCCTGCAGAAGCAAGCCGGGGGTAGGAGCAAAGTCAGGTGCTCACCACCTGGGCCAGCCCACCCGTTCTCTGCTGTGCTCACCTCACATGTGGTCACAAGTGCAGCTTTTCAGGTGACTCACTCTTGTGCTCCCATCCCTCTGCCTTCACTGTCCTGACAATGGAACAGAGTTTTCTGTACCTATTTTTATGTGTTTTATGTGTTTATATTTTAAAAGTTAACATATGAGGGGGGACCCAAAAATGGATTATCCTCTGGAGGGTGTTCTAGGAGCCCATCTGCATCCGTGCACCAGCTGGTGTCGTGAAACGCTGTGTTCAGCTTCCGTGAATTTATTTTTGGCGATTCTTTCAGTGCTTTTGCTCATTGCATGATGGATGATTTACACAAACAACATGCGGTATGACAACGCAGCTGCCCACACTGTGCTGATTTTCAGTAGTTTTTGACCAAAAAAATGGCATGACTCTCGTGCCCCAACCTTCCTATTCACCCAATCTTGCCCCCAGCAACTTTTTTGTTTCCCTGTGATGAAAAACTCCTCAAAGGGAAACCTTTTGCTGACATGGAAGAGGTGAAACAAAAAATCTTGTCAAAATCAGTGAGTTCAAAAACTTTTGAGCAGTGGGAAAAGCATCTTGATGGGTGTATTGCTTCAGAAGGAGAGTGCTTTGAAGATGACTGAAGTTTAAATATGTAAGAATAAATACACAATTTTTTATAAATAATTTCTGTTTTCTTTAGGCACCCCTTATAAATGGTGTCATAGGTATCCTTCTGTTAGGTTTTTCAAGATAAATCCATGTTGATGTAGGTGGACTTAACTTAAAATGTTTATAGTATTTTATTATATGAATATAGCATCATTTATTTATTTTCCTATGGTGGACTTTGTAGTTTCCATTTTTTCCCTAAAATCCAGCTATAGGAATGTCCATATAAATGTGTTCCTTTGTTGACATGTGCAAGAAGTTATTCAGGAGGTCTTGGTGGTGTGTAGCAACTTGCATCTTGACAGCTATGAAACGTTGCCAAGTTGCAGTTAAGTAGCACCAGTGAACCTGGCTGTTCATGGCTGTTGTCAGGTGCATTCCTGTCTTAATCTTTGGTAACATTCTTTTTAATGTGACACGATGTCAATGTACTTCTGATTGGTTCTGTATTAGGATTTCATTAGAGATGTATTCCCGTCATGTTCTGGTGGTCAGAAGTTCCTAGGACAGCCTTTCAATGGACAGAAGTAGCCTTTATGGTCCCACATGGTGGGAAGACTGCTGAGGGGGCCCCAGAAATGTATTAGTGAGTAAATAAAGGCAAGACCCCACTGGTCACCTTTCTTAAAAAGAGATTTAGTCAGGAGAATAAAGAGAGGTAATGACCAGTCAGACCTGTTCCTACAGATGTTGGGATTGGTTCAGAAGACATGTGAGCAATCAGGTTTGTAAAAACAGTCCTGGGGGTTCAAGACAGCAGGGACTGTTGGCAGCAGGATGACGGTAGCTCTTGGACACGTGGCGCTGTGCAGTTTGCAGAATGTTTGCCTGATTTCAGCTGCATTCATTTAAAAATGTTTTTATGTGGTTATTGTGTGCCCAGCATCTAGTAACCCTTCAGTGTAGATGGTATTCCTCACCTGTGAGACAGGCTCAGCAGCAACAACCGTGGCCAGTTAGCACTGGGTCCAGGATCAGATCCGGGATTGGGTCTACTGTGTGGTTCTCGTGTTGTAAAGCTGTCCCTTTGAAGAATGAAGGAAGGTGGGGTGACAGCAGTAAGCATGGATTAGATGGTGAGGTGTGCTTCATTAGACTGAATCTGAATTCAGTATTAAACTTTAAATAGAGGTTCCTCAGTGGTGATAAATATTTCTTCTTTTTTTTAGATGTTAATAACTTGAATATAAAGAGAAAACTTACCATGTGTTTCACAGATAGGCTTGTCTTTTAGATCGGGGGGTCAGCACACTTGAGCTTGGGGGTCAGATCTGGCCCAGGCCTACTTTTGTAGGGATTTAAGAATGATTTTTATAATTTTAGAGAACTATAAAAAGATTTTAAAAAAAAAAAGAAAAAAAGGAAGAAAGAACAACAAAAACTTGTGGCTTACAAATATTTGCCACCTAGCCTTTTATAGAGAAAGTTTGCTGACCCCTGCTCTCTGTAGTTCTGTTTTGTGGTAGTAGTTATAAGGGTAGTGGTGGTTATCTAGGAATTACTTAATGAATACTAGTACCTCTAAGCTGGGCCAAACCCTTTAGATTCATTTTTTCATTTAATTCTAACAATGATCGCAGTATTTTAATCCACATTTAAAGGACTTGTCTAAGGCCACACAGCTAAGTGATGGGACTGAGATTTGAATTTACTTCTGTAGTCTCCAATACCTTCTTATTGTTTGAGAGTGAGGGAGGAGAGCTGGGAAGGGGAAGAAAGATGATGTAGACAAATGTATAAATCATAGGCATTTTCTTCAGTATAGTCATGGTTCCATTTATTGGCTCTTGTAGATAGGTTTACAAATAGCACTTACACTTTTCTCTTAATTTTTCTGTACTGTCCCTCTGCCCCCTCATGGTTCTACATGTTTTTGCCTGCTGTGTTTGGTAGAAATGATACTCTTGTTACCTTGTCAGAGTGACGGCTTGATTCTGGGTTAGGACAAGGTGCCTTGATTTTCCTGGAGAGCCCAGAGTTCCTTGCACTGTGCTCTTTTTTGAAATGGTCACAGTGGCAGGGATGCCAGGATATCTCTGCAGGTTGAGCACTTGCCTTGCAACTGCGGAGCCTGGGGGTCAAGTTCCGGCCCTGGCCCATGTGGGCCCAGATGCTGGATTGCAATGTGGCTGGTAATTGCCAGGATGGCAGCAAAGATTCTTACCTCCCAATGAGGGAGACCCCCATTTTGGTTTCCAATCTGCGGGACCCCACATCCACCTGTGTGGAATGAAACCATGTCACAACTAATGATGTACAACTATGGAGACTGCTGGGCCCTCTCTCTCTCTCTCTCTCTCTTTCTCTCTCACCTTTGCTCAAACAATGAAATAAATCTTAAAAAAATAAATAAATAAAAGAAATGGTTACAGTGGAACAGTGCCTCTTGTCCCACGGAGACTTTTGAGTTAGACAGATAGTAGAAATTCAGAAATCATGTGTGAAGTTTTACCACTTTGGCTTGACCTACACATTTAGGTTCAGCTTTAAAACTTAGCAATCATGATTATTTTAATGAGAGGTCATTACAAGAAAGGTGAAAAATGCAATAGGAGCTTTGTTTCTAATTATTAAGTATACTTCTGCTTTATGTTCTCAGACTTCTCTCTATTTCATCCAAAAAAACTCCATTTAGCCCTCTACCTAATTGAATACTCCACAGTTATCTTTTTCTAGTACAGAGCTAGCAATTTAAAACAAATTAAGTAATATTCTGGAGCTTAGTAGAACTAGATTTTTTTGTTACAGTTGACCCAGAGGAAATATCATATGCCTTTAGTGATTATATTTACGGTATTCAAAAAGTTTTGTTTGCTGAGTTTACCTAGTGTGATTAACAGTGTCAGCAAAGCTACTTTTGGATCATGAAATACTTCTGTTAGCTTCCCATTGTGAAATTGTAGTTTAGCTACATTTTATGCACACATGTCACAACAAAATATTAACTCATAATACCTGCCTCTTATTTTCCCTTAAAATTAGAGTTTTGTCATAAAATGAATGATCATGGATTATCTCAAAATCATAGTTTGCTTTCTTTTTTGGGGTCTAGTTACAAACAATGTTGATTAAGTCTACTAAAGTATGATTATAGGATACTTTAGGAAGTGCTCTGACCAGTAATCTACCCCCTCTCTCTCTCTCCTTCCCTCCTCAGGGAATTACAGACACGGCTCACACCATTTATGAAACTGCAGCTCGGGAGCATGAGAGCAGAGGTGTGACCGGGGCCGTGGGTGAGGTCCTGCGCCAGATCCCCCCGGCAGTGGTGAAACCTCTCATTGTCGCCACGGAAGCAACGTCAAATGTGTTAGGTGGCATGAGAAACCAAATTAGACCCGATGTTCGGCAAGACGAGTCACAGAAATGGCGCCATGGGGAAGACTGATATTTCAGACATGGTTCTTACGAAGATAGTGAAGGTGGAGCTAAGGAGCATAGTGCCCCATTGGCAGCTCTGGAGGGAACTTGTTTAATTTTATTGTGCTCATCTCAGGAACAAAAGCATTTCTTAATTAGATAATGTAATATCACAACAACATGCAACCAAAACTTCTGATGTTTAGGGCTAGTTTGGTACTTGCCTGTAGAAAGGTTTGGTGGCTGGTGTCAAGTCCTTAGTGCATTTGCTGCCAAGTTAGTGGAATGTGTGCTTTTAGTAAAGTGACAATAATTCTCCTTGGTACAGACCAGATGTCATTGGAAAGCTCTTTTGATAATCAGAGCGATCCAGAACTTTTGAGCAGTTTGAAAGCATGGTTTCTGTTGCTCTGAGGAGTTGATTTTCTCAAGGTTTAAAAAGAATCATAGCTTTGAAACTTTCATGGAGAATGAAAGACAGAAGCCACAGGGAAAACAAAAGCAGATAGGATTTTCCAGATATATATCATTGAGGAATAAATAACCTCATCTGTTAGGTTTAGTGTTCATGCACTTGAGAGTATTATTATTTCCAGTTACTCAGAAAATCCTGTGGCAGTTGGAGAATGCGAATGTCACAGACATGCTCTGTTGTGTTGCACTTTATCCTGTGTGTGTGCTTAGATTAGTACATGTCATGTGCTGTCATCTTCGTTATGTAATTTACAAAGTTACACAAACTATAAAGAGGAGTAAGCCTGAAACGTTGTGGCAAAAGAAAGTAACTCAAATGTAATAATTTCCATTTATTTTAAGTGTAAATGAAAATGTGTGTTCTGTAAAGAACTGGGGCCCATATAATTGTTTATATATTCCATTTTAAGCAGGTATAGTGCAAGCTTGCTAGGAATGTGTGGAAAGGGAGATTGGAAGTAGTTTTTCACTCTTAAAATTAACCAAAAATCCCCCAAATAAGCCCTACTCAGCTATTTCAGAGTACCATTTTTACTTGGTTAACAATGTACATTTTGATAACCTGTCAGGAATGAATAAAGTATTTTTATTTAAAGGTAAAATTGTTTTATGCTTCCATGAATATTTTGCTTTTCTTAGAGCATATTCATAGATGCAATGCCATGATTTATTCCAAGATACTGGGAACACTTTGATTTTGGTTAATATGAAGTAAATCATTACCTAGGAGTCAGAAGGAAATTCTCAAGAACTCAATCTCTGACTTCAGATTAATTTAGCTGAAAGAAAATGTAGGATTTTGTATTCATCCACTGTTGAAAATTGCATGTTGAGAATTCTCAAATTCTGGAGTGGGGAAATATCAAGGTGAATTTGGCATTTCAGAATCACATTTCAGTTTGGGGTTTGGAAAATGACATTGAATCAATTTCATTCTCTAAATTTTCTAGATAAGAAAGTAATGTAAACAAAAAAACAACAACATCATTCAAAACATAAAAGTTTTGCTCAATAGCATTTTATTTTATTTTTGTTTCCTTTTTTAATGCTGAAAAACTTAAAAAGGCAGTTCTCAGAATAACCAGCTGTTTAAGTGTCACGGAACCATTTGCTACTCTGTCCCAATTAAATGGAGCCCCTGTAGACCATGTCCTGAATAGGCATTCACTGCTGTTACTTTCCTGAAGGCTCAGCCTGCTCCTGGAGCCCAGTACTTTCCATTTTCCCTCACAATGGAACCTTTTCTGTATGTACCCATGATGATCAATCAGAGTGCAGAGCACTTGATCACACTTAAAAATAGGAAATCTCTTTAACTTTTAAATTATTTCCCATAGTTACACTAATTATTTAAGTTCAATTAGATATAGGAAGAAATGATCATCTTCTTCTTTGCACTTTAAGCTGCAAACGGGCCCATCTTATGACAAATTAGGGTTATACATAATTTGTCAAAACATGTCTTTATCTTTCAGTCTCCTTGGTTCTTTCTCTGTTCTGCCACCTGCACCTGCTGTTGAGAGAGTCTGTGTTTGGGAGACCTTGTGTCAAGGGTTTGTCGGTTTAACCAAGATCCTCATTACTTGAGATACCTCTGTATCTGTACATAAGTACTTCTGCATCATTAAGTATCCTTAAGTCTCTCTTTTTTAAAAGTGTCTCTTCAAGTATTTATGCTACAAAGGACACAGCAAAAAGGGGTGTTGGGCAGGATCCTGGGGTTACCTACCAGATCTGTGACTTACCAAGCAGATGACTTGGCCACGACATTTAGTTTCTCTGAGCCTCAGTGTCTTTCCCTCTCTATGCACACAGGGGCTTCTCACAACAATGCCCAAAAGGATTTTCGGATGAGTCGGGCCTGTGTGCGTGTGTGTATGTGTGTGCATGCGTGCCTGTGTATGAATGTAGTATGGGCTGTAATACCCACTAGGGTGCCCCAGACCAGTGACACCTCAGACTGGTGGCATTGTCATATGAGAGCACTCTGGTCACATCACAGAGTAGCTTTGGGCTTCTTTAGATCTTGGCTTGGATCCCCGAGAGTTTTGCATTTCTGAGTGGCCACAGTGCCTGCATGGTTGTCTTTGGATGTACTTCTGATTGGAGTAGCCTGCGTGTGTCTGCTTGTCACTGTGTCTTGTCCATGTAGTTACTTCCCCAAGGAGTCCAGGTAAGCAGGCCTGGTTCATATCTGTCAGCAAGTTTCAGAACCCCCAGTGTTACAAAACATGTTCAGACCACCTTCCATTACAAAGACAGCCAAGGTCATGGCTGTGTCTTCTCTGATTTGGGTCCTCCAGTCCACCTTCTTGTCTGTCCCCAGATTGCTCTTATTTACAAGAAGAATGTCCACTCAACACTGGCCCTTTAGGATGGATACAAAGCATTGTGTCTTGTAGACATCATAGCGGACTTCCATTTTAATAAAGTTTGGGTCTAATTGGAATTTCTACTGAAGCACATGTATTTAACATCAATATATTTATAAAGCAAAACTCACTTTAAGAAAAAACAATCATCCCAAGTAACAATGTGCCTAAAATGGCAAAAATAACTGAAGAACAGTGCTTTTCTCTCCTGCTATGTGTCACTTTTAAATGCTATTAACATATTTCCAGCTTTTAAGGGAATTCATTTTTAACCATCTTCTTTCAAAACTGTTCTGTAGGTTGGGTACCTAAATTCTAAAACAGTCCGAACAGCTGGTGTCTGCTCCTGCAGGGACTGTTCTCTAAGGGCACGTGCCTCCTTCGCGTCCTTTGATTTAGGTTCTGTGCACTGTGTGCTCGCCCAAGTGGGGACAGCAGGCGGAGTGAAATTGAAGTACTTTGAAGTGAGGGATCCACACTTGCCCCAAATGGGGTCAGGATTAATAATTGTCGACGTTAGTCTAAATGTTGTATCTGTAAACAGCTGGGGACCTTGGAGAAATCATTTAGCTTGGGGTCAGTTTTCTATTTTTTTTTTTTTAAGATTTATTTTATTGTTTTTGACAGAGGGAGAAAGACAGACAGACAGAAACAGAGAGGAGGGGGAGGGCCCAGAGCAGTCTCCATAGTTGTACATCATCAGTTTTCAACATAGTTTCATTCCACATAGGTGGGCGGGGGGGGGGGGGGTGTCCCACACGGCAGGAACTGGGTGGGGGGCCTCCCTCATGGGAGGGACATCCCCACAAGCTGGGGGTCGAACCAGTAGCCTCCCACATGGGAACCTTGCCCCTGGTGAGAACCAAACTGGGGGCCACAGCCCAGTTCAGCATATGGGTCTGCACATGCTGAGATTCGATCCTCAGTCCCCACCCAGGGCTGCAAAGCGAGCACTTAACCTGCTGAGCCATCCCGGCTTCCCCAGGGGTCAGTTTTCTTACACCTGCACTGGGTATAGTTCCTCGGGGGTTATGGGGAATCTGCTGAGCAATCTCACTCCCTATTTTTCCTCATATCCTCTTAACCTACTTAGACTTAGAATGTCCATAAAGACATGAAAATGATACTCTTATATCTGCAAGTATATCAACTGGACATCCCAGTTGGGATTAAACAATACATCAAATATACATTTGTGACTCATAGGAAGGTTATTTATATAGTGTATAGATATTGAAGGAATAGGGGAGACTTCTTTTTCTCATTACCAAGAAATCTTATTTCTGTTTACTGGAAGATATAGTCAATTTTTTCATATAAGAATAATTGAGTGCTTTAGTGCCAACTTATTTTTATCTCCGTATTTTTATGATAATGCTGGGCATACTGCTCCCTTTAATCGACTCTATATGCACAGTTGCAAGTCAGCCCGTTTTAATCAGAATATTTAACTTTCATTGTAGTGTCTGCAAATCAGATAGAAAAGGCAGTCTAACACTCCTCCACAACAGGCTGCTTTGGGGAGGAGAAATGTCAGTGTTTCAACAATTCATAGTTGGAAGTGTCAGCAATTTTTAAAAACAGGGGTCAGAGATATATATTTTCACCTCCTATAATAACTGTTGGCCCCTTCGATTTTCAAGCACGTTGCTTCAGAATAAGACCTAGAGATTTCAGGAGATGTAAACGTGATGCTGGCTAACGCGATGACATTTCTAACACTGGGTGGTTGAAATTGTGACTCCTTTAAAAAATACGTTGACTTTGCTGTTTCCCATGTGTTTTGAGTATATGAAATAACAGCTTCCAGTTTCTAGTTGGATTTGTCTTACACTGTCTAATGTGTAATCACACAGGAATTTTCCTTGGGAAATCTGGTAGAGGTGCCAAGTTCAGCTCTTATGTTAATCCATCCTGACCTACTTCAGACATTGATCTCACACAAGTAAAAGAACATACGTTGTATATGTTGACTCTCGTTGCTAAGTTTCTTAATTTTCCTAACTAATGTAATTATGGATGTGAATACTTTAAGAATACTGATGCTATACAAGTATTTTTGTGGAAATGTAACTTGTTAGTGTGACTATTTAAAATATGAAATTAAGAGTACTCTTGAAGGAAATTAAAATATTTACTCTTTGGAGTTTGTGTTAAAACTTTTCTTTCACCCAGATTTGTACACAGTGCTTTGGAGGGTGAGGGGTAGGTCTGTGTCAGATCCTGTCATTGGGAAATTGTGTCCCTACGCTCTTAGGATCTGATGGCGAATCTTGTATCATAGATGTGCAGGGCATGGGATGTTACCATTTGCCACTCCTCCCTGTATTAGTAACAAATCACCGTATTAGTTACCTTATCCCTCCAATGTAGACTTGTGGCAAACACAGTTTATAGGTTTGATCATAGGGACCTAGATAAATACTTGATAAATCTGGTTGCCTTTTTTTTTTTCATTTTTTGAGGATTATTTTTACTTAGAACATGAATATTTAAAAGAAATACTTATGGGGGAAGCCGGGATGGCTCAGTGAGTTAAGCGCTCACTTTGCAGCCCCGGGGACCCAAGATCGAATCCCGGCCCCGGCATGTGCGGACCCATATGCTGAACTGGGAAGTTCCCCCAGTTCAGTTCTCTCTCTGTCTCTGTATCTCTCTCTCTCTCTCTCTCTCTCTGTCAAAAACAATAAATAAATAAATAAATAAATAAATAATACTTGTTTTTGAATTCTCATAGTTTGAGTCAAACTGATAACATATGTCAGGAAACAATCTCAAAAGCTCCCAAGAAATACTTATTTTTAAAGACAGTGCTTTAAGAGAGGGTTTGATGTGACGGATGTCATTATATTACTATTATTAATATAATCATCCATTTTGGGACATTGGGGCAACACATGGCTCTTGTAAAGAGAGGCCAGGGAACCTCTGTGAGATGCCTGTTTCTGCCAGGCATCGTGGTTTGCTCACAGCCGTTCGAGACAGTTGCGATGGTCCCTGTTTCCCAGAGGAGGAGTCAGGCTCAGCGATGTCAAGACACTTGCTCAGGGGCACATGGTTTGACCCCCAAGCCCCTGCACATCTGAGGAGCTCATTTAAAAGGAACTTGCACAGTTATCTAAGTCAGTGAGAACTTTCACTAATTAGGGCACTAAGAATTATGTTAGAAGATTGAGATGAAAGGCTCTTAGATTACCTGAGTCTAAGATAAGAATGAGCCTACCCACCGCTTTGCCTGCCCTCGACTAGTCGTCAGCCGGCCACGTCCCTGTGAGCGGGGCTTAGAGCCACCCCAGGCTTGTGTTTTAACGCTGACACCCAGGCCTCAATGCCAGCTCAATAAAAATCGGAATGGGGTAAACTAGGGTCTCTCCACCTTAGAGACCTTGACATTTGGGGCTGATAAGTCTTCATTGTGGGGCCATCCTGTGCACTGTAGGATGTTTAGCCTCCACCCACCAGGTAGAAGTCACATCCCCTCCCCTGGTGTACGAACCCAAAGTGTCACCAGATATCCCCAAGTATCCACTGGGTGACACAACCCCCCTGGTTCAACCACTGGGCTAAAAAGGCCTCCTGGTAAAAATATGCAGCCTGGAGCAAGAAGTGCCCTAGGCCTTCCCCATATTCCTTGTATTCCCTTCTAGAATAAGGTGACCAGCGGGACTGTCCTGATTTTTAACAATTTGTCCCGCATCCCGTGGCGTTTTAAAAAAGTCCCGATATTTGGAAAGAATGCACGACAAGCTAGGGAACGGCGGGAGATAGACCCAATTTTTAATCAAGAACCCCCTCCCGCCCGGTCAATGGTGTCCCGCTTTACCAGTGTTCAAATCTGGTCACCTTATGCTAGAATGCTCTGCCCAGTTGTTTCGCCCTATCTCAGCGTAAGGGTTACCATTTCAGACAGGCCCAGCCACCCGACTTACCTCTGTCTCCATCACAGCACACACTGCTTAAAGCTCTATGGCACTTTCTCTCATTTCAACGTCCATATTGATTTGTTTCCCTAGTGATGGTTGGACACTCTGTGAGGGCGCCTGCATACCTACCAGGTGCCCAGCACAAGGCCCTGCCCAGAATGAGGAATCAGGGATTGGTGAATGAATGAGTGAGTGGATCAATGAAAGCCTAATAGCCATTCGGTCCTCAACAGTCACGTGTCAGTTGAAGAAATGAAGCCCAAACGGCAATTGTTTGCTCAAGATCACTTCATTTGTACTTGAAGCTGTCCTTTATTCCATGCAATTTCAGTTTTTCTTGGTTTTAGTAGTAATCTGAGAATGGAAACAGATAAATATACATAATAAAAATTCGATGCGTGCTGACCACATTCAGCGTGACGACCACATTCAGCACTCCACAACGTGCGTGGCATTCACATTCGGTTTCAGCCAGCGTCCTGGGAGGAAGTGAATGGCCACACGAGCGACAGAGGAGCAGGGAAGGGACTGCTTCGCACAGGTGAGGGGCAGCAAGGGAGACCCACATACGTGGAATGAGTTGGCGCCTCTTCCTGTCAGCTCTGGGCCTGTCATTGGCCTCAGTCCTGTGTGGGGTGATAGCGTGCCTTTTCGGCTCTTTGGCAACAGGAACACAATGCCTCTCCTCCATCCTGCCTGTCATGAGACAGCAGCAGCTGAGCCTCATGTCAGGCCTGGAGGGACAAAGGGAGACAGTGATTCCCAGCACCAGTGGCTGACGGCAGCTGTGGCCTCAGGTGGAGCGGAGTAGTCAGAGGGGCCAGAGGAGTCCTGGTCCTCAGGCTCCTACCCCCTGGCCAGAGCCTCCCACAGGTCAAGTCCAACTTTCTGTGCAGCATCCATGGCTCAGCTTCGTGGAGAGAGGGTCTGAGGGCAAGGGGAAGTCATCCAGCCATCATGGTGCAGGATAAGTGACCTATGCACAGCCACACAGTGTGCTTGTTAAGGACAGACACACCCCCAAATTCCAGCAGCTGAATGAAAAGTGGTGTCTTTCTTATTCCTGTAAAGTCCAATCGGTGTTTCTGAGACCCAGCAGCTCTCCTCCCAATGGGGGACCCAGGCTCCTCCCATCTCATGGCTCTCTCCCTCTCCCCCGCCCCCCGCCCCCGTGGCTCCTGGCAGCCAAGTGCCGCGGCCTTGCTCACATTCTAGTGTCAGAATTCTTCCACATGCTCACACCCAGATTCAAAGGAAGCTGGGTAGTGCCATCCCTATGTGCCCAGGAAGGAAATGGGTTGGTGAGCTATGCAGCTCATCATGTAGAATTTGAATCCAGGAACGTCTGACTCCAAACCCACTCTCTTAGTACGTGATCGATGAGAATTAAAATTGGATGCACTGCAAGATGATTGACCACTGCCGGAGTTATTTAGAGTTGTTGTTGTTCCTCCTGGGCTTGTCTGCTTATATTCCTGAAAGCAGTTCCATATGAAGCAAATTAAATTCAGCAAATGCATGCTGGGTAACGAGGAAGGATAGTATAATGGAGTGATCCTCAAAACTCGTCTGCGTATAAGAATCACAGGAGGATCTCTTAAAAATTCCAAAGCTCAGGCCACATCCAAGACCAATTAAATCACAATTCCTGGAGTTTATTTTTGAGGCTCCCCAGGTGACTCTAATGTGCAGATCAACCTGGGATTTTAAAGTTAGGTTGCCTGGGGCTGAACCTGGGCTCCCCTAGTTGTTAGCTGTGTGGCCCTGGGAAAGCTTATTAACCTCTCTGTGTTTCAGTTTTTGCCTCTATATATTAGGCAGGGGTCTCCAAACTTTTCAGCCCAAGGGCTGCATTAACTATCAAACAGCAGTTATATCATCTCACTGTGAACAGAAGTAGAAAAAGTAAGCGGCTGATCTTGGCAGGATACACGTAAATTTCCGTAATTTTTTTCTGTAGATAAAAAGGTCTCCATGGGCCGGATGAGAGGGCCTTGCGGGCCGCATCTGGCCCGCAGGCCGTAGTTTGGAGACCCCTGTACTAGAGCAATAATAGGGTTATCATGAGGATTACGTGAGTTAATATCTGCAAAGGGCGTAGAACAACATCTGACACATAATAAGCCACGTAACTGTTAGATATTATTAGTTTACTTAAAGATCTATGCTCAGTGGGAAGATATCACAGCTAATCATTGCTGCCATTTGTTCCTTGTAAGTGGAAATCAAGTTGTTCTGCTCCTGAGAAATCCAGTGGTGTTTCCTGAAGCCAAGGAAAGGAGCAAGAAAACCACAGAGCAGTTTTAGGGTTGGAATTTCTGGTTTGGGGGATGCCCCCTCGTGGTCCTATCCCACGGCATCTGGACATCTGCTTCCTTGGCATTCAACACAAAACAGGGCAGCCGTGGGGAGCAAGCTGGGGGATTGCCTGGTTGCAGGGGAATTTGACTTGAAGGGTGCCTCTTATATAGCACTTGGAAATAAAAACCAAGGAGGGTGTTGGAGGCAAAGTTTTGGGGGTCTGGGGATAGCTGAGAGAAATGAACACTAGCACATCCATAGAGTAAGAATTTCTATGGCTATCAGGAGTGGGCAGAACATTCTTCTAGCTTCCACTGAGGTCTAAGGACATGAAGACAGTTCAGTGCAAAGTGCTAGCTTTGCTTCCAAAGTCCTGTGAGCATGTCAGCCCACGTGTGGCCCAAAGATTTTTAGTGATGGAAAGAACTCAAGGGTGTAACTAAACAGATTTTAAAAGTGTACCATTGATTATAATAAAAGTTACACCCCCAACTTATGCTATTTTAAAAATCAGTATCAATGTTGTTAACCTTAAAAATGTTTGACCAGCAAAAATGGGTTCATTCAGGAACAGCAGACAATTGCAATTTGGGACAGGCAAGCTGGTATGACAAAACCACTCAAGTCTGGAGAGCAAAGGAGAGCAATGTTCTTTTATAAAGGAAAGGGGGGAGTTGGGAGGGGCTGTTATAAGCAAAGAGTCCATTGGAGGAAACTGGGAGTTAGAAGGTAGGAGTGGCTTCTCATTGGCTGGGTTGTGACCATCTCTCATTGGCTAAGAAGGGGAAGAATCTTCCTTCCTCCTGCCAGAGTAGTAAAATGGAAAGCATCTTGCTGTTGAGAATGTGAGGCACATCTGCTCCTGTTTGGGGCAACCTGTGATGAGTGGTAAGGAGTGAGAGTGCCCCCTATAGGCCCTCTGCATCCCAATCTTAGCTGAGATTTCTTTTATTAATTTTCACAATGTCCTATCTCCATAGTCAAGAAACCTCCTTTCGTTTATAATAAACACTTCCAAGGCCAAATAAGTACCTTCTACTCTTCTTCACTTCAGTGGAAGCTGTACTTACCTTTCTTCTCCCTTCATGCTGTGCTATTTTCTTCAAAACCGCCCTTATGCCTTCATACCAAATTTCATTTTGAAAGCCATGCTTTCAGGCTTTATGTCCTGTTTGCCGAGTTGGAAGTTTAGCTGAGTCTCTACCCCAAAGACTGACCTTGAGCAAGCCCCCAACTGATGGCTGCCTATCAGTTTCCATAGATCACTATAAGGGGAAACACTGAATACAAGTCAATGATTTGTGACACCCATTTAAAATTTGGGTGGCTGTTGCCTTTTGTCCTTTTGTAGAAGTTATACTGACACGCCTACTCACAAGAAATCGTTGCCTTTTCACATGCACACGGGAAGAGATCTGTGTAACCCACTACGGGCTTGCTTAGAAAAATGTGTGCTTTTCTGGGGAAAGACCTCATCAGTGTCAGCAGGGGGCGCCCGCTCTCTTCCCACGTGGAACTGGTTTAGCGTTCCGCCTGCAAAGCCTGGGTGTTGGAACCTGCGCGAATTCTGACCCCATGCGTGGTGGGAAGGATTTGGAAAATTTTTAAGGACCCCAGCCCTTTCCCAAGGCTTGTCTGCGGCAACTTCCTCTTCGTCGAGGACACTGTTTAAATTCAAAAGAAAAATGTCATTTTATTTCAAGATTAATTTCTCCTTGTAAACACCGGGCTGGGTGATAACACACGCCAGGCCCCGAGGCTTGTGAAAGTTGCCCCTCGTGGGGTTTTCACAACAGGGTGATAAGGGAATATTTGGGGCATGAGATAATGGAAATAAATGTGCTTTATAGGCAGAATCTAAAGGTCAGTCTGAAACAGGAGCCCCATTAAGCTTCTCTGACATGTTCATTTCTCTATTGGACATGCAGTCCCAGCTCCCTGACCTGGGGTTCAGGGCTGGGGCGGGGCGAGGCCACTGAGGCAACTGGCCTTGGGCACCAAGTTTAAGGAGGGAGCACATCTGTAATTAAGAGAAACAACAATTTAACAAAATGTTTTTAAAAAGCGAATGTAAAAACACCCACAGTGAGCAAAACAGCAACGTGTTAATTCAAGACGAGATCCACCTGCACCTGCTCCTGTCTCAGTTGCCTCGTTCCAGGCCAGGCCGGGTGGTGTCTTTTATTTACAATGTTGTTGTTTTGTTTATTATGATTGAATCTCATTCTTCCCTTCCTTTGCTCACCCTTTTCCAGGGGCCCCGGCCCTCCCCCACCCACAAGGTTGGCTATAGAACCATGAAGGGAAAATAACCGGAGGAGAAGCCACAGGCATTGGCTGGAGGCGTTATTGTTAAACACCAGGAATGAGGCCAAAACCAATAGTGGCAGTTGCTATAAACTGCTGTCACTATCTGGACTCCAGAGATTCTGCAATGATGATATTAGCAAACATTTCTTGTGCGTGCAATGCGTGCTGGACATGGTTCTGAGTGAGTTTCTGTTTGGCTAATTAATCACCCCAACTGTTGCTTGTGCGGCCCTCCCGCTCGGCTGCCATGAGCAGCGTGTCCGCCTCCAGGCCTCCTTTTGCTCGAACCCTCCTTTCCCTTTGGTAAGTTCAGTCCTTTGAGGGCTGAAGTCCCACCACCTCCAAGAAGTCTCCCCGGACCACCAGCCTCCCCTGGAAGGCCATTGTTTATTAACTGAATCAGATCAGCCAAAATGTGGATCCCAGCAGACATTCGTACTTTCTGGACACATTTCGGTTGTCATAGCTGGGGGAGGGTGGTTGCTCTTAGCATCCGGAGGTAGAAACCTCGGATGCTGCTAACCATCCCCCAGTGCCCAGGGCCACCCTCATTGCAATGACCTATCTGGCCCCAAATGTCCATGGTATCAAGAAATCCTGACCCCAAACTTGCTAAGATATCATGAAGGGTTTTGTGAAAACTCTCCCAGGAATTAATTTGCATTTCACCCTCTGCTTTCATGTTTTTGCCCAAGAAGTCATAGACGTTGGCAATGTGAGTCCCCTGGACTAAGGGGTGGGCACAATCATAGGACCGGGGGTTTGAGAACACTCTTGTTTCGCCACCTGAGTTTTGAACTAAATGAAGGAGACCGGAGTTAGCAGACGGAGGCCACAGTGGCATCTGTATTACTGAGAAAGGGCCGGTTGGACCATGTCACTTCGGCCAGTGGCAACAACAGGCTTCTTACTTCTGAGTCCTGGAATGGGGCTGACTCACCCCCCCACCCCCCGAGGCCCAGGGGACACTGACAGTCTCCTGGGGGCAGAGCCTCCACCACTGAGCTGACCTCGTGGCCCAGAGAAGACACGCGTCTGTGGACAGGCACTTCCCAAAGGCTGAGCATGAAGGAAGGAACGGCCTCCACAGGCATTTTTTTTAACTGACTATCAGATAAGTAAGTCACCTTTTCATGGAAAGAGTAAGTAAAGGGTGGGCAAGAGACCCAGAGTTTAGGGAGCGAGCCCTCCTCATTGGTATCTGTTGGGTTGGACAGGATGGGTTGGGTTCTGCTGCTGTAACAAAACATCCTTCAACTCGCGGCTTAAAACAACAAAGGCTGATGTCTCACGCTTGCTGCATGTTTCAAGTAGGCCACCAGGGACTCTGCTCTTCTAGTCACTCAGGAGTCCAGGCTGGAAATGACACACAAGGTCCCCCACATTGGACAAAGGAGGCCACGCTTCGCCTCAGTGATCCTCCCATTTCCCAGAACAACAGGCCAGCTGGACTCGCCAGTGCGCGGCAGTAACTCCTCTCCCAGGAGGGAGCAGAGAGAATGTCCTGCCCCTTCCCCCACCCCCTACCACTGGGCAAAGGCACCTCGCTTTGCGAGGTGAGATGTTCTCGGAGCACTTTCTGGGGGTCTGCGAATAGCCCTAGAGGGCCAGACAGAGCAGGAACAAAGCTCTGGTCCAGACCACACCCTAACAGTCACCCCGTGAAGGGCAGAACATTCTGGGCCTCAGGATTTCCGTCTATCACACGAGCAGGCTGCACTGGATGATGTTCATGTCTTGGGAACTCTCTGGAGGTAGGAAGCCGCCTCAATTACTCTGCACCCTCATGCCTCACAGAATGCCTGGCTTGAATTAGACAGACAATAATTGATTCTGTCTTAGTTTGCGGGGGGGGGGGGTAAGATTTGGGGTGCTGCCCAGCCTACCATCATCACACCTGACCTACCAGTGGTTTTTAACTCCGTCTGAGTTCAGCTCTGCATCAACCCCCTGAAACAGAGCTGTCAGCGGACTGGCTGTGGGTCCGGGATGCATAAATAAACCCAGCCAAGACCAGCGGAAGAGCTGCCCAGCTGCGCCCAGCCCGAGTGACTGCCCACAGAACAGGGAGCGAAGGGCTTAGTTTTACATCATCGAGTCCTGGGGCGGTTTGTTGTGCAGTAAGATTCCTGACACACTGCCAGCCATCACCCGTCTAGTGGAGTGACCTCTCTGAGAGGCAGGTCTGAACATGACACTGGCCTGTTCGTCCCCATGACTCTCGTGGCCCATACGGAATGCTGACCTCTCAGCCTTGGACCAATTCTTCCAGCGTTTGATTTCACGGGCTGAGAACTTGGGTGAGGCTGAGGCCCCGGGGGTCCACACCCTCACTGTCCTATGTCACTTCAAGACCCAGTTCAGGGCTACCTTCTCTGCTATTCCCTTTCTTGAATTCCTTCCAGGTGTCACCTCATGATTAAACATCTTGAGAAGTGATCTCTTTTCTTATCTGCTGTCCTTGATTGCAGTAAGTTCAAGGGTGGGTGTGACGAAGATGCTTCTGGAATCCCTGTTGCAACATCCTGCTGAGAGCCCCTGAGGCTTTTCTGGGACAGGAACCCACTGTTCTCCAAGTTCTGGTGTGGGACAACTGTCATGAGACAGCCCTGCATAACAGAACGCTCTTCCTCAAATTAAGCCAGAATGTGTTTCTGGGGAATTTTTTTGCTTTGGTCCTGCTCGGGTCACACAAAATACATTTGTTCTGCTGTCCCCACCAGTCTGAGCTTCTTCAGGGAGGCCCTCTCAGACCCTAACTCTGTCACAGAGAGTATGTCATTGAGTCCCTTCACCAGTCTGATGAATCAGCCAAGAGGTGCATACAATGCTACTCAAGCTAAATGGGACATCACCTCCCTGATTTTAGATGCTATATTCCTATTAATGTAGCCCGAGAACCAGCAGTTATTTTTGTAGCCACAGCACACTGAGCTCCATGTCAACTAAAACTCTGAAGTGTCTTCTCCTCATACTTGCTGAGCCCTGACCGATCCTTCTGATATTCCTCTGTCCCCAAAGCTCTTGGAAAGTAGGCCTAGCTTCCCACTCTCTGCCTCAAACCCAACCCCAGCCACAGGGAGTGCTTGCCACCATCAAGGCCATTCAAATGGTAGGATCCCTGGCACTTAAGCCTTTCCTCTGAGCTCACAGCCTAGCGAGTATCCCTGGGTTTGGACAGAGCCCTGCCCAGGAGTCCAGCTCACTGGGTGACCTTGGGCATGTCTCTGCCCATCTCTGGACCTCAGTTTCCTTATCTGTAGAATGGAGGAGTTGAACATGATGATACTTCCTTTTTTGAACTTTCTATTAGATTCACAGGGAGATCCCATAGACTCTTCACTCAGTTTCCCTTGATGGTAACGTCTTGCTTAAGTAGGGAACAATATCACAACCAGGAAGCTGACACTGAGACAATATTTCAAGTTTTATTCATATTGCACCAGTTTGACACACACTCATTTTTGTTATGTCAAGCCTCTTGGAGCTCAGAGGAGAAGACTTCCCATCTGCTCCTCAGCAAGCCTGTGACTCATCTCTGGTGAACATTGCAACAACCAGGAGTCTCCCCAGGCTGGGAGTCGGGGGGCTAGGTGCTTGCCACCTAATGCCCGTGATGGATGGGATGATGGGTGTGGTGGGGAAGGAGGTGGGCAGTGTAGGCTCACATGTCAGGCTCAAGGCTGAACGTAGATTGGAGAAGCTCCGTGTCTGTTTGGCCCTTCAGAGAGAGAAAGCGGGTGCCCACATGGGCCCTGGAGCCGGGGTGCTGAAGGGCCATCTGCTAACTCCCCCACTCTAGGTGTCAGCCCAGCAGGGTGGGGCCTGGAGCTGGGTATGAAGTGCTCCAGGTGAGCACATCAACCAGGTCCATGGGAACCCAAAACGCTAATTTCTTTTTAACCAAGGCAGGAATTCCTCCCTCTGAAAATGAATACCTGAGCTCCCCGAGAGCAGGGCAAGAGAACCCTTGCTGTGGAGGGTTGCTGGTTTCTCTCCGCGTGGGGCTGCCGGCTGAGCGCTGGTAAACGTCACCGCCTTCCATGGATCGATCAGATGTCTGGCTTATCAGACACCACGTTGACGGTCCACTGTTGAGCTACAGGCCTGTGAGCTGTGTTCTGATTGCTCAGCCAGCACGTGCTCCGAGAATGTGGGATTGGTTTGCGAAACCCCTAGAGAGGACTTTTATAAGCCACATGTTTAATGTGGGGCTGAGGGAGGAAGGAGGGCACGTTCGGGTCAGTTCACACAGAGGAGAGACCTGGCATGGCTATACCTCACCAAGTCCCTGCCCCTTCCCTTTGCCCCTTTGCTACAGGGCTGCTACTCACTGCATTTCTGCCCCAGGGGCTCAAAACTGCATTGGTGCTGGAGGCAAGTAAGGCAGGGGCTCCAGCCTCTGTCCCCGGAGAGGACGCTGTGGCACATGCGGCACAGATTCTGTCCTGTAGGCAGGGGCACCGCTGCTCATTACCAAAAAACTGGGGCCCTGGGGGAGCCCCAGGAGGTCAACTCCATGATGAGCAGGGTTGTTCCCCTGCCCTGTTCCCTGCCGTGTTCTCTGTGCCCACGACAGTGCTGGGCACGAAGTAGCTGCTCAGCAAACAGCTGAATGAACAAGTGCGGATGGTGTCGCGAAAACTTGCTAAGGCTCAAAGGAAGCCTGAAGCCCGAATTCTTGTGTGGAGTTTAAGTACGGGTAGCCAGCCCCAAAGCCGTGTTTAGACACCATGGGGTCTAAGTTAAACACATGTGCAGGCTGGCCCCTGCCTGCGGACCTGAATCCAGGTGGTGAGCCCCTCTCTGCTCTCCAGGAAGCCTCTAGGGCTGGCGTACTGGCCAAAGGGTTGTCACCGGTGGCCTGTGAGGGCCTGTGGCCCAGCCCGGTCAGCCTCATGGGCCATCGGGCTCCTTTTCATCTCTCTCATGAATCTGGGTCTTTGCTTCGGTCCCTTGAGGACCAGCCCTTCCCACGCCACCGTGGGAGCTGCTCATCCCCTCCCCTACCATGCCATGGAACCGGCCTTGGCACCTGGCCCACTGGCTAGCTTCCCCGCAGGTTCTTCCAGGGCCCTGTCTGCCTGCGGCACCCCTGTGCTCAGCCCATCCCCCACCTTTCTGGTCTCAACCACCTCTCCTTCCCTCTATTCCAACCACCCAAACGCCACGGTCCTACTTGATCCTTGTCATTCTCTGGGATGGTCCATGGGGACACTCTTACTCTGGCTACACCCCCCTATTTGTTCTCACTGTCACCTAGGTGCTCCTATTACACCTGCTTCTTTTTTTTTAAACCACATCACTGTCACTCTGCTCCCCTCACTTCCTACGTTCATTTCCATCCTCAATTAGCCATTCCCTACAGTCTGACCTGCGCTCCCAGTGCCCTTGAACTACCGCCGTCCATTGGGCAAAACCCCTGCCCTGGAGCACTCCAGCACTCAGCCTTTGGGGGCCTGCTGGGCCATCCACACACTAAAGTCACGCCTTCTCACTTCAGCTAGGTCCTCGGAGCCCCCCGGACCACCCTGGGGGTGCCCTTGACCATTGTAGATGCTCCCAACATCTCCGTTCACCTCCAATCCCTCCACGATGGCCGCGTCCTGCCCTTCCTGCCTCCTGCTCCCTCCTAACCTGTGCGCCCACCTGCCTCTGGGCCGGCTCGTTTCTTCCACCCAGCAGAACACTCCTTTACAGGAAACCCTTTCTAACTCCCCCTCACTGGCACCTGGGCTGATGTCCCTTCTCTGTGCGCTCAGAGGAGCTTCTCTCACTCTGACGGTGACACCCTCTCAGTTCTTGTCCTTGTTGCCACAAGCTTCTCGAAGGCAGACTTTCAGGTTCACCACCGGGTCCCTGGTAGCAAGAACAGCATGGATGCATTGAGAGGTCAACAACTATGCCTTCAGGCGTAGCCCACATTTTTTCACCTGTGTGTCTGGGTCATGCTTCCAACCACCTTCCTCCCTCTCTCCTCATACTCAGATGCCGCCGCTTGTAAAGCTCAGCTCACAGGTTAGTCCTGCACAACATCTGTTCTGACAGCTCTAGAAGAAATCCACCTGCCTTCCCTCTGAGTGCTCAAGGGGCAGCATCTGTGATGGGCTCATGCAATGTCTCATTTTCCTTTTCCCCCCAAAGATTTATTGTATTGTTTGAGAGAAGGTGGAGAGAGAGAGAGAAAGGAGAGAGAGAGAAAGAGAAGGGGGAGGGCCCAGAGCAGTCTCCATAGTTGTACATTATTAGTTGTGACATGGTTTCATGCCACACAGGTGGATGTGGGGCCATGTGGGGCAAGAACCAAACTGGGGCCTCCTGCCTGGGAGGTGAGCACCTTTACTGTGGGGCTCGGCAGTTACCAGTTGTGCTGCAGTTCAGCATATGGGTTTGCATGGCCCGGGGCTGGAATTCAATCCCCGGACCTTGTGGTTGCCAGGCAAGTGCTCAACCCGCTGAGCTATCCTGGCATCCCCTCATTTTTTTTCTATGCCATAATTATTTAGATCTGTGCAAGTTGTGGAGAGGATATCCAGCTATACCATATCTGCATTTCTAGGCAGTTAGCTTAGAAAATCTTAGATGGGCAAGTGGAAATGCAATAAGAGAGCCTTATTAGGAATTTCCATTAGTTTCCTGCTGCTGTTGAAACAAATTACCACAAACTTGGTGACTTAACAGCACACACATTTATTATTATTATTATTATTATTATTGTTTAAGATTTATTTTTATTGTTTTTGACAGAGAGAGAGAGAGATACAGAGACAGAGAGAAGGGGGAGGGGGACCCAGAACAGTCTCCATAGTTGCACATCATTGGTTTTTCCACATAGTTTCATTCCACAGGTGGGCGCGGGGCTGCACAGGGCAGGAACTGGGCTGGGGTCTCACCTGGGTGAGAACTGAACTGGGGGCACTCCCCAGTTCAGCACATGGGTCCACACGGGCTGGGGCCGGGATTTGATCCCTGGTCCCTGGGGTCGCAAAGCGAGTGCTCAACCCACTGAGCCATCCCGGCTTCCCCATACATTTATTATTTTATGTTTCTGGAGGCCAGACATCTAAAGTCAGTTTCCCTGGGTTGAAGTTGAGACGTCAGCAGGGCTGGTTCCTTCCGGAGGCTCAGGGAAAATCCAGGTCCTTGCCATTTCCAGCCTCTAGAGGGCGCCAGCAGTCCTTGGCTCGAGGCCCCTTCCGGTCAGCACCTCAACCTGTAGCTTTTGTTGTCGCATTGCCTTCTCTGACTCTGACACTTCCGCTTCCCTTTCATAAGGACCTTTCTGATTAGTACCCCACACACACCCCCAGCACCAGGACCATCTCCCCATCTCAAGATCCTTAGTTTAGTTGCATCAGCAAAGTCTCCGTTACCATAAAAATATTTACAGTCTCTAGGGCTTAGGTCCTGGTCATCTTAGGGCCATTGTCAGCCTACTACAGTATAGGCTGACCAGGCGTCATGTTCCAAACGGGACAGAGAACAACGGTGCTGTCCATTTTAAACGGTACGTATGGTCAGTCTAGTCTTACTGGGCTAAATTCAAGGTGTCAGTAGGCTGACCACATGTACTGTTTGAAACAGGACAATGCCATTTTCTGTCCCATTTAAAATGGGGCACCTGGTCAGCCTACTACGGTAGCATCTGTTGTGTCAGAAATAACGGATACGGAAGCAAAGCTCCCTGGCTCCCTGTTTTAATTCCTCCAGAAAAGTTGGAGGATTTCTTTCCTGTGGGACGAAGACATGGGAGCAAGACTTCTAGGGGTGCATTGTTTATAAAGTTCCCACACCTTGGTCCTGAACAGCTGGCCTACAAATACATAGATCACTGGATTCAGGCAGCTGCTGATGAAAGCAAAGAAGTTGGCCCACTGCAGGCCCAGGTCTGTAAAATCCTCCCAGAAGCAGCCTTGGATGGCCTGCACCTGGAACAGGAATTCCAGGAAGGCAAAGAAGTGGTAGGGGGCCCAGCAGACCAGGAAGGCAGCCACCAGCGTGAGGAGCAGTGCCGTGGTCTTGCCCTCCGTGGTGCCCCCGCACGACGTCCCCCTGACCTCCGCCCGCCCCCGCAGGGAGCCCAGGATGTGGTAGTTGAAGAAGAGGATTGCCGCCAACGGTAGGAGGAAACCCAGCACGTTCAGCTCCACCATCCGTGCCACGTGCCAGGCCTGGCTGGGGACTGTCAGCACACAGGCAGAGATGTTCAGGTCTGGGACGGCTTTGACGGAGCGGAACAGGAATGTGGGGAGACTCAGGAGGCCCCCCAAGATCCAGATGAGCACACAGGTGACTTGGGCCAGCCGCCGCCGCCGCCGCCTCCGGCTGGCCATGGGATGCACGAGCGCGCAGTAGCGGTCCTGGCTGATGGCCACCACCAGGAAGATGCTGATGAATAAATGGGCCTTTATGACTCCGTTGACCACGCGGCAGAGGAGGGCTCCGAAAGGCCAGTGGAAGTGGTTCCGGATGTTCTGCGCCCAGAAGGGCAAGCCCAAGACAAACAGCAGATCCGAAGCTGCCAGGTTGGTCAGGTAGATCTCTGCCACGTTCAGACGCCGCCGGGGCACAAGGAAGACGGACAGCACGAAGAGGTTTCCCAGCAGGCTGCAGAAGCAGACGGTGACGATGAAGGTTGGTAGCACTCTGTGCAGCACGTCCCAGGCATCCAGAGCATTGTCACAGGCTGTGGCATTTGGAGGCAAGAGCTGGCTCAGGTTGGAGGACTGGAACTCTAGGAGGGTCCGGGATGCCATCTACGGTGACCTGCAATGAACAGCATGTAGCATAATGTGGGGGCCACCAACTACTGCCTGCGGGCTGGATCCAATCAGCCGCGGTTTTGGAAAATAAAGTTTCATGGGCACACGGCCACACCTGTTCCTTTATATATGGTCTACGGCTGCTTTTGTGTTAGAACAGCGAAGTTGAGGGGTTTTAACAGGGGCTGTGCGGCCTGCAAAGCCGAAAATATGTACCATCTGTTCCCTTAGGAAAAGGTTGGCAACCTCTGGTATAAAAGAAAAAGGACCAGGGCATTGAAACCTGAGTCCAAATTCTGGCACAACCGCTTGGTGTGGGCCACTTAGACCCACTGACCTTTTCTTTTTGAAAATCGGGGTTAATTTTATGCTTCTGTGAGATTGTGGCAGGAGTGCTTGGTGTGGTTGTCTGGCAAAGAGAAAGCACTCAATGGAAGGTGGCGATTAATCTTATTAACAACCGTATTATCATTAACAGTTTAACAAACATTTAATGAGCAACTACTTTGTGCCAGCACTTTGCTGGGTATTGGACATACAGGGAACAGGAGAGGGCAAAGCTTACCGTCTAGGTTGCAAACATGGAGATAGTGGTCAATGACTTAAGATGGAATCAAGCAAAGGCTAGGAAGAGGCATGGCTAGTGTGGGAGCTATCTGTGGGGGCAGGGACCAGAAGGGTTGGGGCAATGGTGGAAGGTGTCTAGTACAAGGTTTCTGCTCTGGGCTTGAAAAATATAAGTAATAAAATAACTAACATTTGTTAAATGATCTCCATCTTCCAGGCACCATTCTAAGAGTTTTGCATTTAAGTGTTTTCTCATTTAATCATCCCTACAGCCCTGTGAGGTAGAGCCATGGTCATCCCCATTTGACTGATCAGAAAATGGAGCACAGAGAGATGGAGTCACTTGCCCATGATCACACAGCAGGTTGGCAGCAAAGCCTCGAATCAAACCCAGACTGTCCTATTCCAGAGCCTGTGACTCTCTCTATTGTATTCTGAGGCATGTTTTGCTACCCCTCCACCCCGCTACTCCCCTCGCCCTTGGTAGATGAGCTCAGAAGTTAATGATTTATCCAAGGAGATGTAGCTGGTGAGTGACAGCACCACGTTATGGACCTCAGTCTGCTATGACCCCCAAGGCCACACCCACAGCCACACAGTAGGCCTCCCTCCCACACGCCCACACTGTTTCAGTGGAAGAGGGATATAAGGGGAAGCAAACAGACCATGTTGCCTAGCCTTCTGTAAGCCCTTGCAGAGATGGGACACACGCCCTGTACTTTGTGGGTACCCACCGGCAAAGCTGACCACAGCCAACCAAGGGGACCCACAGGGTCCTATACACTCAGTGAGCTGCTGCGTGCACTGTGGGATTTGAGGGGCTCCACACCTGAACATCCTTCCCCCACCTGGACAAGTTAATATATGCAACATACTTAAAATGGCTCCTGGCTCCTCATGAGCACTTGCTGAATGTTCACTGTTAGGATCATTATTCATATTACTTAGTGATGCTTGAGGTTCCTTCAACAGGGCAAGACTCGGAGCATCTGACACAAGATACTGTGAGAGAGACAGCTAATATAGACCACTTGGCTATGTGGCCCTGAGTCACTTCAGGTGTCTGAGCCTGCCTTCCCTCATCTGAGGAGGAGCTGCTGACCTTCCTGCTGTCACACTGTCTAACTCACAGTCCTTGCCCTTCACATTGGGGTATAATTCACCTATTTCTCCATTTATTTACCTATTGAACAAGTATTTACTGAGCACCTACCTACTCGGTGCCAGGCACTGTTCTAGGCATTTAGGACACAAGAGTGAATCAAATAGGTGAAAGCCCCTGTCCTCGGGGTGCCCCTAGCTTTGGGAGGTAAGAATCAATAACAATGAACCTACTGAGTAAAAGTCTTCGCAGGGGAAATGGTAAGACGTGATCAGGTTCTAGACCATAGTACCACCATGATTTTCAATCAGACATACTCGTAGGTTGTAAGAAAGAAATTTGATGATGCCAAGATTTTTGGCTTGAGCACTTGGAAATATGAAGTTACTATCAATTGAAATAGAGATAACAAGGTGAAGATGGATCAGGTTTTGGGGGTGGGGGGTGAAGATCTGGAGTTCACTTATGGACATGTTAAGGTTGAGGTGTTTGTTGGACATCAAGTGGAGATGTCCAGGGGGCCATTGGATGTACAAGACAAACATTCAGGCACCAGGTCTGAGATAATGGTACATAACTGGGAAATGTAAGCACATGCATAAATCATATTTAAAGGCACAGGGCTGGATGGAACCACCATGGGACAGTGTAGGCTGAGAAGAGGCTAGGCTGCCAGGCTGCCTTTGGACGGGTAAGTGGGAAGCATGGGAAACTGTAGCTTAGGTGGCTGGGAAGTGCCTGTGGCCTTTAGCGTGCTGACTCTGCACATGGGGATCAGATGGGTTCATCTTGTTTTGTCAGTTATTGCAGGGCATGAATCCACAACTATTTATTTTGTTATTTGGCAATGCTTTTAAATCTTGCAGTAAGCCCTGCTGGTAGCGATGAACTAAAAGAAATGTGTGTTCAATGAACAGTTAAGTGCTGAATTCCTGTTTGTCAAAGAAGTGGATGATGAATGTGTCACTTACACAACATGTTTGTTGATGTTTGTTGATGTTTGCATCACTGTGGGGGCTATAACGATTTCACAGACCACGATGATACCCAAGACACCAAGCTGCTATTTCAGAAGCTAATCATTTTAACAGATGGTGCCCTGAGACATTAGTTTCACATGCACAGTGGCAGAAGATGCTGTTACCGATTGCTCTGACAAGCCTGGCTTCTCACTTCAATCAAGTGACGTGTCTTCACATTAATTCGGCTCACTTTTAGTCGCACCTTATCTTGTGCGCATACGACAGTGGAGTCGCTGGCTATGTGTCAGTCACGTCAGAACTGCACAGAAAGATTCTTCGAGGAAAACCAGTTGCTGCCAATCAGGAGTCAGTTCTTTTCATCCTGTCCATGGAATCAAAGCAGAGCCTTAGGAAGTCCGGGCTGGCAAGGCGAGCAATGGAGTTTTTGTGAGCACTGTTTTAAATTCAGTTTAACTTGTGCACATTGGAAATAAAGTTGCAGTATTTTGTGATGATAATACACATACACATTTTGGTGGGCATAGTGTCATAGTAACAATGAATGGTTTTCTTACTAAAATAAGGAATTGATTAACAGAAAGGTACTTCAAACAGATCCGGTGCACACGATTTGAAATTGCATATAAACACATTTCATTGTTCTACCAATTGAAATGGAGATTGTAGTTGACAAGACTTACACAATTTTAAAGCATAGTTATTAAACTAAAAACTCTTTGTGATGCAGTTGATGGTGGATTTGAAAAAAAAAAACCCTACAACTTTAGCAGGTGTTTTCTTTCTTGGCTGTCTATCTCAGTCAATTTTAGGAGATAGTAAGTGCCCTAAAATGTGATTAAATTATCTGTTAAAGCAGATCTCTAAACTGTTGAAATTTGCTCTGAATCAATTGGAAATCTTCAATCAAGGTAGTCTATAAATGGAGCATCAAAACATCAGCTCTTAAAGCTTTTAGCAGATTAGGATTATTGAAAACAAGGCTTTTACGGTATGTGGAAAATAATTAAAAATTTTTTTGCTAAAAGAGCGAGGGAGGAAATGATCAAATTAAATGATGAGAGCTCAAATGGCACACAAGATTTAATTTTAAAGTCTCTAATAAAATTCTATAATGAGCTTTGGAATATCTCAATTTGTAGAAAGATTTTTTTTTTCAACTAGACAAATTTATTCTATCCAGAAAAGAGATAAAATTGAGAAATTTTATGATTTGTGGCATAGAAGTTTGACCAAACATTCAAAAATTATACTTAACTACAAGTTATTTACAGAGTTTAATCTGGTAAGAATATTGGTTGAAGATAGAAACTCTTAATTAAGGCAGCAGGGCCCTACCTGTGAAAATACTTGGGTTAAAATATTTGAAATATTTATATAATTCCATATGCAAAGAACTGGATTTTTTTTTTGCAATCATTTTTTCATTTTTTTTTAAAGATTTAGTTTTTTTGACAGAGAGATACAGAGACAGAGACAGAGAGAAGGGGGAGGGCCCAGAACAGTCTCCATAGTTGCACATCATTGGTTTCTCCACATAGTTTTATTCCACAGGTGGGCGCGGAGCTGCACAGGGCAGGAACTGGGCTGGGGTCTCGCCCAGGTGAACCGAACTGGGGGCACTCCCCAGTTCAGCATATGGGTCCGCATGGGCTGGGGCCAGGATTCAATCCTCGGTCCCCGGGGCTGCAAAGTTAGCGCCTAACCCACTGAGCCATCCCGGCTTCCCCTGGATTTTTTAAATAGCCTCTGCTTGTCAAAATTTCTATCTGAGCACCTGAAGAGGGAAAATTTTCTTAATAAAAAATATTCTGGTCTAAGAGAAGAGTCAATTGAAGGTGTTCATTTAAATTTATTAACTATAAAAATGGAAGAAAAAGACTTCAGCATAAAATGCTGAATGGTTTAATGGTTACATAAAACCATTAAAAAAATAACAAGACCAGGGGAAGCTGGGATGGCTCAGCGGGTTAAGTGCTCACTTTGCAGCCCTAGAGTCCGAGGATTGAATCCCAGCCCTGGCCTGTGTGGACCCATATGCTGAACTGGGGTGTGAGGCCCCCAGTTTAGTTCTCACTGGGGCAAGCCTCCTATGTGGGAGGCCCCTGGTTCGGCTCCAGCTCTGGGCATGCTTCCCATGCGGGAGGGGCCCCAGATCATCTCCTGCCATGCACGGACCCTGCCCATCTGTGGAAGGAAACCAAGTCGAAAACTGATGACATACAACTATGAAGACTGCTCTGGCCTCTCCCCCTTCTCTCTGTCCCTTTCTCTCTGCCTCTGTCAAAAACAATAAAATAAATCGAAATAATAATAAAAATAACAAGACCAGATAGAAAGAAAAAGACATTCTTTAGGAAAATGTCAGTGACATATCAGAGTCAGGTACAAGCCTCAGAAAATAATTGTGTAGCATGAATATGTGCTGAGAACAATCATTTTGCTTATGTTTTTTCAGCGTTCAGTTAACAGAAAGAAAAGATTTTATTTTGCTTTAATATATGTGGATGTATATATATTTTTAAAGACAACATTTAAAAAAAAATAAATGTTTGACTAGAACTACTTTATAACATTGGCAATATAAATGGAGCCAATTTAAAATGGACCCGGAGCTCCCTTCCTTGCGCGTCTTAAGCCTCAAATCTTTGGAATGTTGGAAACAGGGCAAAATAAGCTTTGGACTGGGCCTAAAGCAACTTTTTCCCTGACAAACAGTTTGCAAAGATAACAAGAAAGCAGATATTATGACTATAGGACTGATGGCTGCCCAACTGAAAATTAAAAACATTCTTTAGAATAAACATCACTATGTTATGTAATTCACACCAATGAAAATGCCTTCCTTGTACAGATGTAACTGCTCCTCTTGCCTTTCTCATAATTACCCATCTCCTTGTCTCCTAATCAGAGCGTTATTTGGGCATCTACCTGAATCAGGGCTTCTTGAGTAGCTTAGCTGTTCTTTGATCTCAAATAAATGCTTGTTGCCTCTTAACTTTGAAAATCCTTTTATTTTTAGGTTAACAACTTCATCAATCTATGAACAACATACCCAATATGTTGTTTTACATCTCCCAGTCTGTGGTCATTTGTAACGGCAGCCATGCCTGACGGGCACCCCATCAGCCCCTTGTGGGGCACACATGTGTGGGCGCTCTTTCTGAGCCTGTCATTGGGCCCGTGTCACTCTTTCCTGTGCCTTTCTGGGCACATCCTGAGGAAGTTCTATGTGCCAAGGAAAATGTGTGTGACTGCTTCGTCTCAGCCCCCGCCTTCCCCTAGCCTGAGGCTGCTGAGTAAGACCCTGGGGCCCAGACCTGACCCATAAGTACCAGTCCTGCCTGTGACCTGCTGAGGCTCTGGGACGGTGCTGCACATTAGGTGACTTGATCCTGGAGGGAAGGGTGCCCATTGTACAGGTGAGCAAGGTGAGGTGAGAAAGAAGTGAAATGGCTTGCCCCAGTTCACACGGCCGTATGAGCCTGTCGGTCTGTACACAGATCTTCCCGGCCCAGCTCAGCGTCCAGGCGGTGACTCTAAAGGCAAAGGGCCTGGAGTCACCACACTGTGAGTCGGGGCAGGTCAAGGAACTTCTCGGAGCCTCAGTTTCCTCATCTGTAAAGTGGGAATGATGCTGGCTGTGGCAATCATTGTGAGGCTTGATGGAGGTCATGCATGTAAAGTCCCTCATAGGTTGTAAAGCATCAAATCCAAGGCTTTGGTGATGATCACCGACCCCAGCACTACAATAATGACAATAACTGCAGTTCCAGAAATGATGCTAAAGTGTCCTGGTCCCTCTGAGCAGAAGCCACCTGTCCTCCACCTGGACTGCCCTGGTGTTGGAACATGAGGTTGGAAAACACTGGGAGTCCCCTTTTCTAGTCTCCCCGAGCTATGGCACAATTCGGGCATGGTGTGGGACCCAGCACGCGGGGCAACCCGAGTACCCAATTCCACAAGCCTGGGTTCCCAGGGGGCCTGGTGCTCGTGGGCGTCTCACCTGTCTCCAGCCCTGGAGCTTGAATGGCCAGGAGCGGAAGGAGGGACTGGAAGGGAGGGGAGGGTGTTCACTATGGCAGCTGAGTGAGCCCACCAGCGTGGTCTCCTTAGCTTCTCTCCTGTTCCTTCCACAAGTCTTTTTAAACATTCAGGGGCTGGGGATCTGTGCCCCCTGTGAAGTGTGGGTGCCTGGGCAGGAAAAAATGGCTTTGAGGGGGCATTGAAGGGGGGACCTGGCTCCTCTGTCCTCCTAAGAGACTGACTGCAAGGTCAGTGAGGGGCAGGACCTGACCAGGCACCACCAGATCAAAGGGTAGGCTGTGGGCCTGGGGCACAAGGCTCCAAGGTCAGCAGAATGATGGCCCCAGAAGATGTCTCTGTCCCAGTCCCTGGGACCTATAAATACAGCCAAAGAGACTGTGCAGATGTGATTACGTTAAGAATCTTGAGATGGGAAGATGATCCTGGATTATGGAGATGAGCTTAATGTAATTAGAAGTGAAAGTGATTTCATTTGGAAGTCAGAGTCAGAGCGCGATTAGACGATGCTACACTATACGGGTGGCTTTGAAGATGGAGGAAGGGGCCACAAGCCAAGGAACATAGACTTTCTCTAGAAGCTCAAAAAAGCAAGCGACGAGCTCTCCCCTAAAGCCTCCAGAAGGACACAGCCCTGCCGACACCTTGACTTTAGCCCAGTGAGACTGATTTTGAACTTCTGACCTCCAGAAGTGTCAGATACTAAATCGGTGCTGTTTGAAGCCACCGAGTTTGTGCTAATTTGTTAGAGCAGCAGCAGGAAACAAATACAGGGGCAAAGCTTCACTGTGCCCAGGAATTCAGGAACTGCCACCTATGCCACTGGCAGAGACCTTGGACTTCAGCTGGGACCTGACCAATCCCCCCCCCCAGGCCCTGCTGCGTCCATGGCCACGCTACGCAGCCTGCGCCTGCTCGCTGGACTTATTCGTACAGTGTCCTTAGCAGCTGCTGCCGGTGTTTATATAAAATTGGCCATAGAGGGGAAATCATCCTTTCCCAGTTCTTAGTTTTCACCTCTGATATTTTCCTGGCACATAGTAGGTGCTCAATAAACAGCAGCTGTTGCTATTAGTAGTAATATTTGATCCTATTTGAAAAACTCAGAGGTGACTTTGGGCAAGTCTATTGGAGACAACAATTCTATACATTTCTGTGGAATACTTTCTGAGTTCTGCACATTTTTAACATTGGCATGCGGTACTCAGGAGACAGCATCAACTTTCTTCAACAAATTAGCTTCTTCAAATTAATTCCAGCATCAACAGTGAGGCGATGATAAAGGCATTTGAAATACAGTTACAGCTATTAATGAATGTCCATTCAATCTCATCGTAACACACTATTTTCAAGCCACAAATAGCCCAACCAGTTAACTGGCCTTGTGAAATCTCATAAGCGATCCTGGGGAGAGCAATTTGATTTTTATAAATCAGAACTTGCAGATTGTATCTTGTCAGACAGAGTACACGCCGTGCTCTGCCGGCTGTAATTCAGCCTCTCTGTTTCACAAGACCGGGATATAAAGAGTTGTTCTAAACACTCTCCTTTCTCTTCCTTTGCCAGAAAAGACCAGGAAGACCTAAAGTAGGCCCAGAAACAAGTCTCTTAAATTAGAATTATGTTGTAAAAATTGCACTTAGAGAAGGCAAAAAATTTGGCCAATATTTAGTTGTAACAGAAAGATTTTTTTAAAAAGAGACTTGGATCTCCTCGTATATGTTAGTCTCATAAGAGAGAAAAATAAAGATGGTAATTTACTTACTCAGAAAGAAAATGCAAGTGCTCACAACTTCAGCTGGGTTTTCTGATGGCGAGAGCTGCCTTCGGAGGTGTTTTCTGTTCTGAAGTGTTGTGGAAATGCGGCGGCATTAACTTACATAACCTCTGTCTCCTCCACTGACATCATCAGAGGGACTGGCAAAAAAGTGAGTCTCTCCCAGATGGAGGAAGCACACTGGTTTGGAAAGGAAAGGAAAACTGCTTTGCACTTTGGACCTGGTCAGAGATTACTCAGCCACCATCTCCCTCCTGACCTTACTGACATTTGGGGAGGCACAGGGAATACAGTCATTAATATTGTAATAGCCGTGCATGGTGTCAGATGGGTACGCGGTTCATCGGGGGGATCCCGGCGTACGGTATATAAATGTCTAACCACTATGCTATACACCTGAAAGGAATATAATAGTGTGTATCAACTGTAACTGAAAAGTACATTTAAAAGACTTTCAAAAAGCCAAAAAGGGGATGCCAGGATGGCTCAGTGACTTGAGCACTCATCTTGCAGCCCCAGGGTCTGAGAATCGAATCCCGGCCCCAGCCCGTGTAGACCCATATGCTGAACTGGGGTGTGCCCCCAGTTTGGTTCTCACTGGGGTGAGCTTCCTATGTGGGAGGCCCCTGGCCAGTTCCTACCCTACGCAGCCCCCGCCCACCTGTGTGGAATGAAACTATGTAGAAAACTGATGACGTGCAACTGTGGAGACTGCTCTGGGCCCTCCCCCTTCTCTCTGTCTGTCTCTCTTTCTCTCTGTCAAAAACAATGAAAATAAATCTTAAAAAAAAACCAAGAAAGAAAAGGCCAAAAAAACTGCACACCCACATCTGTCACCACCGAGTCCCCATGAGCCTCCTGCAACAATGGACTTGGAGTGATGATTTTGCTCCATTCACCACGAGGTCCCGAGTACCCAGAGCTGCAGCAGCGTTCATGGGAACGGACTCAGATGCCCTCGTTTGAATTTTGGTCATGGAGGATCCCTGGCCAAGAATCCATCACTGAGGACCCCACTAAACAAACGTCGAGCCAGGAAAACGCTGGACTCACGCAGTGGCCGGAGCTGAGTAAGCAGAGGCTCTCCCCCACACGCTCCCGGGCAGCTCTGAAGCCCGTTTGAGTGCACATGTCAAGCTGAACGACTCAAGACCTCACAGCCCTGCGGCAAGAAACTTCTGGCTCTCTCCAAGAGTCAGCCCTTGCGATTCTTTACCGGAACCCACTGGCCTTCTCTCTTTGCTTCTGAAAGTTAAGCTGTTTCAAGCTCCTCCCATACATGCAGGAGAACGCATCAGCACCGGGGCTTCTGAAAGGTGCCCCCCAAACCTCAGTCCTTCAGCCCTCCCCACACCCCAGCCCTGCCTCTTGGGTGCTCCATGCGCACCTCTTGGTGTCACCGTGAACCCAACATGTCCCCTTTGTCCTCAGAGACTGGCTTTCCCATCCCGTTTCTCTTTCCTGTCACTAAACACCTCGGTGGGGCTGCGTGGCACTTCTGAATTTTCTAGCAGTTTCCTGCTGTCGATGGGCATCTTCAATGTGTGGGAGCAGGAAAAAGAAATAAATAAGTAACAGCTCACGGAACCGTAGCAGGTGAGTGGCTTGGGGAGGAAGCTGACATTTACCTCTGGGGCAGGCCCCTTCAAAGCAGGAGATAAGACACCTGGGCGTTTTTCAGTCACGCAGATGTGAGGTGAGCACAGTCATCCTTTGGGGGTGGATTTGAACCGGGGAAAGTTACCGAACTCCAGTCCTTTCGAGTTCGCACTGTAGGCTGGACAGCCACCCCCGCCCCCCACAGGCTTTGCAGAAAGCGGCTGGCTTGTCTCCCTTCACATGCGACAGCTTCTGGGAAGTACTGTTCTTAGGGGAGGTCTTCCTGCCCTGCATGTGTTCACTCACAGGGACCACGAGACCCGCGGGGCCGGGGGTGGGGTGCCCGGGGCTGAGCTAGGCTTTGCCTCTCATGGAGGACGGGCCGTGAGAAGAAGGCTGAGCGAGGCAGGGGGACGTGGTGTTCAAAGACTCGGTGAAGGTCATGACGGTGAACTACAACACGCATGGGGAGCTGGGCGAGGGTGCCAGGAAATTTGTGTTTTTCAACATACCTCAGATCCAATACAAAAACCCTTGGGTACAGATTGTGATGTTTAAGAACATGACACCATCACCCTTTCTTCGGTTCTATCTAGATTCTGGTGAGCAGGTCCTCGTGGATGTGGAGACCAGGAGCAATGAGGAGATCACGGAGCACATCAAAAAACTCCTGGGGAAGAATGAGGAAACCCTCGAGAGAGAAGAGCAGGAGAAAAAGCAGCTTTCTCATCCAGCCCACTTTGGACCCCGAAAGTACTGCCTGAGGGAGTGTATCTGTGAGGTGGAAGGGCAGGTGCCCTGCCCAGCCCTGGTGCCGTTACCCAAGGAGATGACAGGGAAGTTCAAAGCAACTCTGAAAGCCAGTGCCTAGGACCAGGGGAGCCTCGGACACAAGGAAGCCCCAATTCTGTCCCCAGAGAGACTGAAAATAAAAATGGTCCTTAATCACTCCAAAAAAAAACCAAAAAACCATCCCGTGGGCTGGGACGGTTGGCGCTCCACGCACCGCAAGTGGGGGCTGAGTAAGCTGGACTTTGGGAAATGAGTCTGTGGCAGCCTTGCCAAGGCCATGGGGGCCCCACCCGTGGGTGGGATGGAAAAACAGTGGAGATGATTAAGAAAATGGATGTTCCCACTCTTGCTCATGGAGAATGGAAATGGGAAGCAGACATTCGTCCAGGGCAGGGGAAGGTGCCCCTCCACCTCTAACACTGGGGGCGGGGGCGGCATAGAAGACTGCATCCTGGGGACTGAGGGCAGAGTGGGTGAACCCCTGTAATGTGGAGGAGAGGTGAGGAGGTGTAGAATGAGAAGGGAACAGCCTGGTGTGCACTGTAGTGATGAGAGGCCCCTGGGCACTGGGGTCCGAGGGGCTGGTGTGTGTGTATGTAAGGAGAACACACAGAGGCACAGAGATGGTTATAAGGCACCAGGAGGCAGTTGGTGGAGGACCCAGGGCTGCCATCTAGAAACAGAGGCCAATCCCTGGGATTGTCTTTAGTGGTAATGCAGGGGCACTGGGCAGCCAGGTTTGCCCTGGCACGTGTGGGCTCAGACTATGCTGGACGCAAATTCAAAGGGAAGGTGAGCCGGAGTTTGAGGAACTTGGGGACCCATGGGTCACAGTTTCGGCTCTGACATACAAGGTCACATTTTTCTTCTCCAGTTGCTAAATTGTGGAGTCACTTTGACTCCTCTCCTTTCTAGCCCCATCCAGCAGGATGTTCAATGCGAAAGACGCCAGTGTTTCGTTCAGCACATCCTAACACAGAGCTGCTAAGCTGGGCTCTTCGAGTCCCAGCACTCGATGTCTGTTCTAGTCTCCACCTGCAGATGAGGAAAAGCAAACCGAAGCGGGGCAGATTCTCACCAGAATTACAAGCAGCCTTCTAGTGCCTCTGCTCTAGCCTTCCTTCCTACCTGAAGGTCTCAACACTCAACAAATAAGTCCACAACAGAGAGCTCCAAATCCATCTCCTTGCTTCCGGACTACTTCCTGACTACTTTCCTGCAGAAGCACTTGGATGTTGTCACTTCGCAGGATGATAGCCCAACCTCTTGAAATTCACAGACTCCCTTGTGGTCCTGTTGTGACACCTGGAGCCCCGCTCTGTCCTGGGTCTTCTGCTTCGTCTGAGAGGGGGGTTCCTGGGCTCCAAGTGCATCCCAACTCACCTTCCTAAGAAGCGTTTGCTAGAAACCACTTTCCACTCCTCTTGCCCTGCTTAATGACCACTCTGCATGCAAGACCGCCTACCACCCTCTGCTCCCCCACGAGCACAGGTCTGCATGTTCACCCTCGATTGTGCAAACACACATGGTGTTTAACCCAGCACAAACACGTGCAAATCTGCAGGGCGATTGTGGCCAACCTGCGTGTGTCTGGGGCACGCAGGCAGCTCGGCACTGCCCTGGCCTGAGTCGGCGGCCATGGAGACTAAGAGAAGGGCTCTGGTCATTGGCCGCTCAGCAGAAAATGCTCCCCTGGGCCAGGGGCCTCACAGACCAGGAAAGGTTGAAAACGCCGCATAAAGTTCTTCATTCCCATGTTGGCCTGGCTCTGGGAGATGAAGACGGCGTCGCCTGAGCAGTGGGCTCACCGGACCTTCCTCTTAGGGGAGCCCTGAGAGCCCAGCTCAAGGAGCTCAGAGTCTGTGCAGATGTGTCCCCAAAGGTCCTTGGTCCGGTGCCAGAAAAAAATTTAAACAGTTTCAACCCAAAGCGAGGTACTCTCTGTGGGCGCAGGGACAGAGACAGGGAGCCCGGCCACCTGTAAGGTACTCGGGAAGAGCGCTGGTGGACCCAGGCAGTCCCGGCATGCTCTGACCCTCAGTGTCCCCATCTGGGAATGTGCTCTGCCTACTTTGAGAGCTGTCGTAAAGATCAAATAAATACATGGCGAAAGTGTAATCTGGCAGAAAGTGCCCATGTGGAAAACCTCTGACATCATTTTCCAATCAGCCTAGATGCCTAATTGATCTATGAGTACAGGAAAAAAAAAATGGGGGCACAGAAAAAATTGTGTTTCCTTAATTCACAGATGGACTTGGTGCTGTGAGCATTCATCTTTAACATTGATCATATTGGTCCCCATGATCAAAAGTTCTCCTACGAGCTGCAAAACTCTGGCTACAGGGGATCTGAAAATGGCTGCAGAAAACTTTCACCTCTGCGTGAAGACTTGGGGTCACCCTCGGCTGTCCCAGCCCTGGTGGAGGCTATGGGCATGTGGCAGAGTCAGAGCCGAGAACAGAGAAAACCACAAATAATTGTAAGTGGGCTGAGTTCGGTGAAGAAACAGAGCGGGTGTGGGGCTTGGTAGTCAGGGCAGTCAGGGAGGCAGAGGAAACCTGCAGGGTGAGAACAAACCGTTTGTAGAGTAGGCACTCAATGCGGGCAGAGGACCAGCATAAGCAAAGGCCCTGAGGCTGCGACAGCTTCGCACACTCGAGGAACTGAAGCAGCAGGTGAAGACAGAGCGTGGTGGGTTGAACAGCTGGATAGGAGGTGCAGGGTGAGCAGGGGCCAGTTTCGACAGAGCCTGGGAAAGCAACTGGAGGAATCTTCAGTGTGCTAGGGTCAATGGTGTTGCCTAAGGGGTCAGCACCTAGGGATGCAGAAGGAAGGAAGAAGGGCGGGGCAAAGGGAGCGAGAGCAGTCTTAAGCGGAGCCTCAGCAGCTGTGTGAGAATTCTCAGATGGCAGGACCCTTCAAAGGTGTCTGATTTGGGCGAGAGGGCTGGCCACTCCTCCTTTCCTCAGTCTTCCAATGCAGGATGCTCTGGCAAGAGGTGTGGCCTTGGGTGAAGCAGGGATCTTACCAGCAGTGTTCCTGGCAGCTAGGGTAGTAAGGCCGTCATTCCTGAAGGGGCACCTGGATGACACATTGCCACAACAACCAGAAATGGGAAGGCACCAAAGACTTAAGCATTTGAAAAAATCACCCTGGGTCTTGTGTGGCCAATGGATTCAAGACTGGGAGAGGAGATGGAGATGTGGATGAACTGAGATGTTGTTTGAAGGTAGAGCCAGGGTCCCTGGGGGGCATGACAGGTGGGAAGAGGGGAAGACGAGGACTCAGACAAAGCTCTGTAAGCTTCTTCCAGCAGGAGCCACTGAGTGGTAGCATTTACTGAGATGAGAAGATGGAAAGGGAATAGGTTTCTTGAGAAGAGGGTCAGAGAGATTGGCTTGGACTTCAGTGGGAGACCCTGTGAAATCCTAAATGGGGTGCTCTCATGGCCACTGGGATCAGTGAAGATGCAAAGGTCAGAAGAGGCTCACATTGTGGAGTTGGTGGCCTAGATGTGTGCTAGTCAGGGCTTTCCCGAGAAGCAGAACCACAGGGTGTCCCTCTCTCTTGCTATGTCCACATCTACTGACATGTATGTATGTATGTATGTATGTATGTATGTCATCTATCTATCATCTATTTATCTATCTATCATCTATCTATCTATCATCTATCTATCTATCTATCATCTATCTATTTATCATCTATCATCTATCTATCATCTATCTATCTATCATCTATCTATCTATCTATCTATCATCTATCTATCTATCATCTATCATCTATCTATCTATCTATCTATCTATCTATCATCTACCTATCTATCATCTATTTATCTATTTATCTATCATCTATCATCTATCTATCATCTATCTATCTCTGATCTATCTGTCTATCATCTATCTATCATCTATCTATCTATCATCTATCTATCATCTATCTATCTGTCATCTATCATCTATCTATCTATCTATCACTTATCTATCTATCATCTATCTATCATCTATCTATCTATCATCTATCTATCATCTATCTATCTATCTATCATCTATCTATCTATCTATCATCTATCTATCATCTATCTATCATCTATCTATCTATCATCTATCTATCTGTCATCTATCTATCTATCTATCATCTATCTATCTACCTATCATCTATCATCTATCTATCTATCTATCTATCTATCTATCTATCATCTACCTATCTTCTATTTATCTATCATCTATCATCTATCTATCATCTATCTATCTCTGATCTATCTATCTATCATCTATCTATCTATCTATTTATCTATCTATCTATCATCTATCTATCTATCAATCAATCTATCTATTCATGAAAAAAAAAAACAACAGTGAAAACTATATATTTCACATTGTTAGGGTTTTTATTTACTCAAGACTCATCTCTTTTGGGTCTACCCTAATATCTTTCAAGTCACGTTAGTCACACAAGTACTGTATTTTTCCAAGATTAAGATAATACTTTTGTCT